>JAKTRJ010000009.1:0-103501 GCA_030579655.1 Liangdongia dryadoides
AAATGGCTGGTAGATGCGTTGATGATGCTTTTGAAGTTGCAGTTGCATTTAATTACTATGTTACTATTTCAGTTTTTTTGGCTTTTGAAATTACTGCTGTTAATGGTATGATTCATTATTGGAGAGATGATTATAGTCCTGCAATCTCTTTCTGTATCCAAATCTTTATTTATGCATGTTTAAATTTATTTGCAGTTAAATGGTTTGGTGAATCTGAATTTTATTTATCCATTGGTAAAGTTACGTTAGCTATTGGTTTGATTTTTTTCACATTTATTGTAATGGTTGGTGGTAATCCTCAACATGATGCCTTTGGATTTAGATATTGGAATAATCCAGGTCCAATGGTTGAATATTTGAAACCAGGATCTATGGGTAGATTCCATGGGTTTATGGCTGCATTGAATAAGGCTTGTTTTACAGTTGTTGGTCCTGAATATTTATCCATTGTTGCTTCTGAATGTGGTGGTGAAACTAGAAAATTATTAGCTAGTACATTTAGAACAGTTTTTTACAGATTGTTTGTGTTTTATGTTGTTGGTGCTCTTTGTGTTGGTGTTTTAGTTGCATCTAATGATCCAACATTAGTTAAGTTAGGAAATCTAGGTTCATCTTCAGGTGCTTTTTCTCCATATGTGATTGCAATGAACAACCTGAAGATTAAAGTTTTACCTCATATTGTGAATGCCTGTTGTGTTTTATCAGCTTTTTCTGCTGGTAATTCATATTTTTACTGTTCATCAAGAGCATTATTAGGTATTTCACAAAGAGGTTATGTTCCAAAGTTTTTACAGAAATGTAGTAAGAATGGTATTCCATACTGGTGTTGTCTATGTTCATTCTTATGGTCGTTGTTATCTTTATTACAATTGAGTGATTCTACAGCTAAAGTTTTAAATTGGATTATCAACTTAACAACTGGTGGTCAATTGATTAACTATGCATTTATGTGTATCACTTACATTGGCTTTTGGCGTGCTTGTACAGCTCAAGGTCTTGATAAGTCAGGTTTTACTTACAAATCTTGGTATCAACCTTACACTGTTCTATTTTCCCTTTTTTTCCTTGTTTGTATGATAGGTGCTTTAGGTTATACAGTGTTTATGCCAGGTATGTGGACTGTTCAAGATTTCTTAACTTATTATTTGATGATCTTGGTTGATATAGGTTTATACATTGCCTATAAAGTTATTAAAAGATCAAAGCTTGTTAATCCAGGAGAAGCTGATATTACCACTGGTTTGGATGAAGTTGAAGCTCATGAATCTCAATATATGGCTGCTATGCAAGATGCTGAAGATGATTTAGAAAGATTTGAAGATAAGTTGGGATTAACTGGGAAGTTTAGAAAGTTCTTGGAACATACTTTCTTCTGATTTAAGGAGATATTTGGTTTTATAGTCTGTTTGTTAAAATTATAGTAATTTATTCTTTACATTTGTAGTGACTGTAAACACTAAATAAATCAAGAAAGAAGATTGAAACAAGAAATCCCACTTAGAACATATGGATTCATTTATAACTACAGTATCACAACCATACATTCGAAGTTTATGGTTTTTATCAACTTGTTCATTAATAGTTAAGAAAAAATTGTTTTCAAAAAAACAAAATGCTCCGCGACGGGGAATTGAACCCCGGTCTACCATGAATTGTCAAACGACAAACGGTGATTCTAGCCACTAAACTATCACGGACAGATGCTTAGCAAAAAATATTCCATATAATCCATTTAGTATTAATACTTTAAGTGTAACCCTACCGATGATATTTTTTTGGTTAAACATTTAAATTTAAATACTTATAAAAAAATTACAATATACAAAACTTGTTGATTTCTTAAGAGGTTAATCCTTTAGCACATATAATTAATATTCTTAATATATCAATAAACTAGCAATGATTAAATTTTTGTATTTTTATTCGAACTACATTAAGTAGAGAAATGAAAATAAAGTAATCAAATATGCATAATTGTGCAGTGTATGCAGGATTTCTATAGTACATGAAAAATTTGGTTAAATATCTTTCCTTGGGCAATTTCATGAATAGAGTTGAACATAATTATTAATGAGGAAGCTGAATCATGGAAGCAATAATTGTAATACATTAATAGATGAAAACTAGATGTCCATTGACACAGGGTAAAGCATTTTAGATGTTTAATTCTAACTCAAAAGCTTTATCGACTTATTATGATAATGCGTTCTTCATGTACATCATCTCCGTTTGAGCACGGCACAGCCGTTTAGAATGTTGTTATGATTATGAGGCTGAAGACTGAAATTTTTTTATTTTGCAACATTAAAATCGGAAATCTTTATTGTTAGGAAGAATCTAAATTATATGATGATCAGTCCAATAGTTGTAACTCATTGATTAACAAATATATATGAAAAGAATAGTACTGGGAAGTGTTAACTGGGCACGTTTTACTTATGTGTTTTTTTAAAAGGAATGAGTATTGAATGCTCAATTGTGGCTAGTATCTCCAAGACTTTAAAAAAAAAAAAAAAACACAAAATGCTTAGCGCCTAGAAACTGCAATTGTGTAGCAGGGAGTAAAACGTGCTTATACACTATGAAAGTATGAATGGACACCAATCGATGGAGTAAAAATCTATGAGACTCTTGAAAGTTATGAGAAGTGTAGAAGTAGAGTTGGTTTTAAAATCCATCTTGTTAGCATTTTAAAGTCTTGTGACATAGTGATAATTGTAATGCAAAAAATTATATTTGAGAACAAAGATTAAAACATTGATTAGCGTAATTTTGCAGATAGATTTAGTTGTGTTTCCTAACAATTGAGCACGTTTCTACTCTTTATTTTCTTATTGTTGCATATCTACTGTTGTTGTATAGGTTGATGCATGATAGCTAGACCCTTGAAATTTTTTAAAAAAACAATAATTAATGATGAATGTATTGTTAAAATGTTAGTTATAAGTAATTAAAATAATGTTAAGCTGTTAAGCAATTAAAACATAATGGTTTTATATTGATTTTCTACTTTATAGTTATTCAAATATTTAATACTCAATGACCAATAACTTTATAGTGATATGATTAAAATATACTTGGCATATTTTCAACAGAAAAGTAAATTGGTGACAAGATGTCAAGACTTTTGTACGAACAAATCAGGTAAAGTTATATAGACCACATGGTTGATTAATTGATTAGTCTTTTGCTGTATGTTATAATTTTTAGTTCAAAAATCAAATGTATAAAATCCACACTATGCCCAAATCAATCAAATTTTGGAAACATTTATATTACATTCATAGGTAAAATATTTATTTATAATGGGTAAATTACATCAATTTGATTATATTTTCGGTTTATCCGTTTGTTTTGCATTTTTAGATGCTTGGAATATTGGTGCAAATGATGTTGCTAATTCTTTTGCTTCATCTGTTTCTTCTCGTTCTTTGAAATATTGGCAAGCTATGATTTTAGCTGCTATTATGGAATTTTTGGGTGCTGTTTTAGCAGGTTCAAGAGTTTCTGATACTATTAGATCTAAAATTATTGATATTTCTGTTTTTAACGATGATCCAGCAGTTTTAATGTTAACTATGGCATGTGCTTTAGTTGGTTCTTCTTTATGGTTATCTATGGCTACTGCTATTGGTATGCCAGTTTCAACTACACATTCTATTGTTGGTGCTGTTATTGGTTCTGGTATTGCTGCTGTTGGTGCAAAAAACATTCATTGGGGTTGGTCTGGATTTTCTCAAATTGTTGCATCTTGGTTTATTGCCCCAGCTATTGCTGGTTGTTTTGCTTCAATTATATTTTTAATTTCTAAATATGGTTGTTTGGAAAGAAAACATAGTTTAAGAAATGTTTTATTTTTAATGCCAATATTTATTTATATCACATTTTCTATTTTAACTATGTTAATTGTTTGGAAAGGTGCACCAAATTTAAAATTAAATAAATTAAGTACAGGTGCTATTGTTGGTTCTATTTTTGGTGTTGGTGGTGTTGCAACTTTATTATATTTCATCTTTTTATTCCCATATTTTAAAAGACGTTTAATTCAAGAAGATTGGAGATTAAAATGGTATCATGTTCCATTAGGTCCAATGTATTATTTTTCTTCACCTGATGATATTCCACCAAAACCAGAAGGTGTTGAAATTGTTCCAGATTATTATGCTGGTAAACGTGGTAAACAAGAAACTGCAATTACTACTGGTGCTAACAAAAATGAAGATACTGAAATTGGTGTTACTACTCAAGACGATAATATTGAAGTTAAAGATGAAAATGCTGTTAAAGTTGAATCTTCATCTTCTGAAGGTGAAAAAGATGTTGATTATTCTGAAAATAATACAAATGGAGAATCTAAATTAGCAAAAAAAATTTCAACAAAAGAATTATGGTTTGGTATGGCTAAACATCCATCTCAATGGCCAAGATTATTTTGGTTAATTATTAGTCATGGTTGGACTCAAGATGTTATTGCTGATCAAGTTAATACTCAAGGTACTGCTTTATCTGGTGATCTTGCTGGTATGCATGCTAGATCCAAATATTATGATAATAAATTAGAATATTGTTTTTCTTTATTACAAGCTGTTACTGCTTGTACTATGTCATTTGCTCATGGATCCAATGATATTGCAAATGCTTCTGGTCCATTATCTACTATTTATCAAATTTGGGCTACTAATAAAGTTAATAAGAAGGCTGATGTTCCAATCTGGGTTTTATGTTTTACTGCTGCTGCATTAGTTATTGGTGTTTGGACTTATGGTTATAATATTATGAGAAATTTAGGTAATAGATTAATTTTACAATCTCCATCAAGAGGGTTTTCTATTGAATTAGGTGCAGCAGTTACTACTGTTATGGCTACTCAATTAGCTATTCCAGTTTCAACTACCCAATCTGCCGTTGGTGCCACTGTTTTTGTTGGTTTATGTAATAAGGAATGGAAGGCTGTTAATTGGAGAATGGTTGCTTATTGTTATTTAGGTTGGTTAGTTACTTTACCATGTGCCGGTATTGTTGCTGGTTGTTTATGTGGTATTATCTTAAATGCTCCTCGTTTAGGTGGTGATTATCAATTGGAATAATTTTATTAGTTTGCTTTTATATAAATTTTTTAATAATGTTAGTTATTTTTTAATAGATCTGTAAATTGATGCTTTATTGTTTACATTTATTTAAAATTATGTTAATTTTGCAAAATAATTACTTCAAACAGAATTTTTATGTCAAAATTGCGTATTTTTAATAAACAATTACTAAATTAGGAAATTTTTCGTATCTTGCCGTGAAGCGATCCAAATGCGGGAATTAATGAAATAAGTTATTACGAAAATTTATTCGGTTCCTTGTTTTGCATTGATTGAATTTTTTTTCGATAAAGGATAGTAAACTTTAGTTTAATTGATCAATTGATTAATTATAGGAATAACCAAAGATTAAATAGATAATAAATAAAGAGAATTTAATCTCGCTGTTAAGAACAAGTTTATATATTTTCTCCCCTTGTCTATAACCACTATGAGAAAACAAAGAAACGTCAGGTTTAACGATTCCCTTCAGGCCACGATCCTTTCCACAGAGACGGGCCCGCAGTCGGTTGATGCATAATAATGCAAATGATTTGGAATTGAAGTTTGTGATTGGTCTAATTTGGTGGCGGCTCACAATAAGTTGCATAATATAACAGCAAAAGGTCATTCATCACATCATAGAAGTAAGTTTATAGTACAAACTATTTAAAGGGGATTTAATCTCGAAGTAATATATACAATTAAAGTATTTCATTTAATCAAATCATATTTTTATAATGTTTACTAGAATCGCTAAAAAGCAATTATTATCAAGACAATTTTCTTCTACAGCTTCAAATGCTTATAAAGTTACCGTTTTAGGTGCTGGTGGTGGTATTGGTCAACCATTATCCTTGTTATTAAAATTGAATCAAAAAGTTACTAATTTAGCTTTGTATGATATTAAAGGTGCTAAAGGTGTTGCTGCTGATATTTCTCATATTCCAACCAATTCAAAAGTTGAAGGTTTTACTGCTGAAGAAGCTGATGGTTTAGAAAAAGCTTTAACAGGATCTGATATTGTTTTAATTCCAGCTGGTGTTCCAAGAAAACCTGGTATGACAAGAGATGATTTATTTAAAACTAATGCAGGAATTGTTAGAGATTTAGCTACTGCAGTTGCCCAAAGTGCACCAAAAGCTGCAGTTTTAGTTATTTCTAATCCAGTTAATTCAACAGTTCCAATTGTTGCAGAAGTTTTTAAAAAAGCTGGAGTTTATGATCCATCAAAAATTTTTGGTGTTACAACTTTAGATGTTTTAAGAGCTTCAAGATTTTTAAGTGAAATTGTTGGTACTGATCCATCAACTGAAAAAGTTACTGTTGTTGGTGGACATTCTGGGTTAACAATTGTTCCATTATTATCTCAAACCAAACATAAGGATTTATCTGAAGAAGTTTCTGAAGCTCTAATAAAAAGAATTCAATTTGGTGGTGATGAAGTTGTTCAAGCTAAAAATGGTGCAGGTTCTGCAACTTTATCTATGGCTCAAGCTGGTGCAAGATTTGCTTCTTCAATTTTAAAAGGTTTAGATGGTGAATCTGATGTTATTGAACCAACTTATATTGAAAATCCAATTTTTGCAGGTGAAGGTATTACACATTTTTCAACAAATGTTACTTTAGGTCCAAATGGTGTTGCAAAAATCCATGGTTTAGGTAATATTTCTGCACGTGAAGAAGAATTAATTGATAATGCTAAAGAAACTTTACAAAAATCTCAAGATAAAGGTGTTAATTTTGTTGCTGAATCTTCATAAAAGATTGATATGCTTTATGACTTGAGATGCTTATTTATGGATACATATAAAAAAATTTACAAAATGATATGGAATATATAGAGGGTTCATTATTTAAATTAATGCTGGTTTCCTTTCCAAATGTTGTAGATGATTTAATCAATACCAAATAGTAAAAATTAATCCAAATTAAGAATTTAAATGAACATTATATCTGCATACTTTAGTTTTAAATTGGTCTTGGCTATGTCATTAATGTCATCGTAAAAAAAAATAGTATTGTTTTAAAAGTTTTAAATTTAAATTAATATGAGTCACATGACTGACACGGTCTTGTTTGAATCAAATTCCACACGCGTTAGTTCGCGTTTTATAACATCAGACTGCAGTTCTAGACTTTTCTATTTTGTTTCAAAGGCACGCGAATCTGACGTTTTTTATTAAAGTGATAAAAACGCGAAACCGCGTCGAGACTTGATCTGATGGTATTAATAGATGATATTAATAGATAACTATTATATTATTATATTATATTAATACATTGAGTATGTGGTATGTATCATAGTATCATAGTATCATAGTATCATATGTACATATTACATTCTCATTCTCATTCTTTAATTCATCATAAACCCCAAAACATACCAAAACATACCAAAACATACCATTAAAAATAGTTGATAATTATTTAATTAATGTCTAAGTTGACGTACATTTCTTCTTTGTGCACATACTTTATCTGTATTAACTACATTAATTTATTACCAAATTAAAATTAATGGCTGCGCTACACGTTAAAAAAATTGTACCGAAAAGTTTTTTAGTCTCGAGTCTCAAAAGACTAATAAGAATAACTTGCTCTATAACTTTAGTAAAGAATAAAGTTCAAGTGGCCGGTTAAAGGTTATATAATAGCAACTAATATACGATAATATATACGATGTTAACAATGAAAGTTTATTATAATAGTAATAGTAATAATAATAATAATAGTAATAGTAATATAATCATACTTTCCGGTCTCAACTTCGCCGAATCTTTGAAATCGGGTCTGGGACTAGTCTTAAAATAGGCTAAGAAGTTTTTGTTATTTTATAAACTTGAACATTTCCAAATTTTAAAGCTTTTATAAAAGTTGAAAAAAGTGAAAAAAAAAAAGTGTGTGTTTGGTGAAGAAGACTTTTAAAAATAATAAAAATAAGAATAATAATTTGCTAATATTTTACACAGTTTTCTTCATAATTTTGCTTTGATTCAACAAAAAAAAAAAAAAGTTTTTTTACTTTGAGCAATTGAAATTTAATTCAACAAGGAAAACAACAAAGATTTAAATTCAACTTTTAATTTATATTTTTATAAAATTTGCTAAAATATCGTGCTGGTTTTAATTATATGCTTTTTATTTTTTGCTCAAATCTTTTTATTTCTTATTGATCAATAACGCGTTATAAGCTATCCAAATAAGGTAAAAAAAGAATCATGAGTTCACCAATTCATCAATCATTTAATTTAACAAATTTTCAATCTTTAATGCAATCTCCTTTAAAATCTAGTGCTTTTTATTTCCATTCGGATGATAATGGGAATGGAATTAATGGAATTAATCAACAAGAAAATACTACAGAAGTTAATCAAAATATTGATTTATCTTTAAATTCAATTGATATTTCTTCACAATTTATTTATTCAAATGATACTGATGATGATTCAAATTTTATTGTACCAGTTTCTCATCAAAATAATGATCCTGAATTTACAAAAGAACATCAATTACAATATCCTGCAAAATTAAATGAATATCAAAATCATCATCATCGTTCAAGTGATACAACTTTATATCAAGAACCTCAATCAAATTTATTCCCACCAATGAATTTTATTTCAAATAATAATAATAATAATCAAAATGATTCATCAATTCCAGAATCAACTTCAACAAATACATTATATTCATTAGATTCTGTACCATTATTAACAACTTCATTAATTTCTTCATCAATTTCAGATAATTCTATTTCTTCTCCAATTTCATTTAGTAATACAACAAATAATAATATAAATGCAGTTACACCACGTCGAATTAATAGACGTCAATCAATGAATATGACTCCATTAAATAATGGTTCAAATATTTATACAACTCCATTAAATAATAGTGGTATATCACCAACTCGTGCAACTTCATTATCAACTATAAATACTGCAAATAGAAGATTAAAACATAGAAGAACAAGATCAAGATTATCTTTAGATGCTAATGGTTGTGCTTCTGTAATTACAACTATTAATAATAATGGGATGATTAGATCTCCTGCACCTGGTTCTTCATCTGGTACTAATCCATTTTATACACCACCTGCATTTTTATCACCTCATCAAACTTCTCCATCAACAACTCCATTAGCAACTCCATGTTTAAAAAAAGATTCAAATTTTGCTTCAATTTCTCCACAAATGTTAATGCATCAAGAACAACAAGAACAACAACAACAACAACAACAACAAGAAAATATTTTTACAGCTGCTGCTGATTTAGCTTTAAAAATTGGTAGACAACATTCATTACCAACATTTGAAACTGTTCATGAAACAAATTCAAAACCAATGAATTTAAATCCTTCTGCACCAATTCCTGGTACATTTTTATGTGATTCAGTTGAATTTCAAGATTTATCAGATTTAAAAAATTCAAAATTTGATTCAAAAATTAGTAAATCTCAAAGTTCAATTGATTTAACTTCATTAGCAAATACAAAATTACCAATGGATCCAAATGATCCTCATGCAATTACAAAATTTGATATTTTAAAACCAAGAAGAAGAGCTTTTAAATCAAATTCAACTGCAAATTTATTAGAACAACAACAACAAGCTTTAGCAAATGGTAAAAAACCAAAAAAAATTCATTCATGTCCTTTATGTCATGCAGTTTTTCAAAGACCTGAACATGTTAAACGTCATATGAGATCTCATTCTTCAGAAAAACCTTATGCTTGTGATGAACCTGGTTGTGAAAAAAGATTTAATAGAGGTGATAATTTAAAAGCTCATTTAAGAAAAATTCATCATCGTAAAGTTTAGTTGCATATTATTCATTCATTCTTTTAATCCTGCAGGACAGGATATCATTCTTTTATATCATTCTTTTATATAACTACAAATATAACTACAATTTTATGATAACATTCCATGTAATTATAAAATTTCTCTAACAATAGCTTCAGTTGGGAAATTTTCAGCATTTGGATCAACAATATTTGAAGTATTTTGAAATTGTTGATGTTTTAAAGCAGCTAAACCATAAAAAATAGAACTTATTGTTAAAAATATAGCAACAACAAGTAAAGAAGTTGTTTGAACTAAAGGTGATAACCATTGAATTAATGCCATACCAAAATAAAATAAACATCTTGGCCAATTTTGATTAAATTTTTTAACAAATTTATTAAAATTATCACTCATTGGACAAATTTTTAATAAAAATGGAACTTCAACAAATAATAATAATACACCTTGACAAATACAAACTATAGCAAATGCAATAACTGGTGTTAAATGAAATAAATTTCCAATACCTAAAGCAATACATAAAATAAAACATAAAACTCCATTCCATTGTCCATAAACACTATAATTTCTACTGTGTAAATCTTCTTTTAAACCATCAACATTGATGAGGTTTTTAAATGGGAAGGCCATGGTTCTGATTCTTTGTAGTTTGTTGTATTATTAAAGCTCTTTAATTCTTTAATGTTGATGTTGTTGATGTTGATGTGTTGTTTATTTTTATTTTTTATGTTGTCCATTTCAATTTCACACTTTAATTATTAAAATATTGGAAAGTTATAAGATATTTAACTATAAGAATCAATATCCAACTGTTATCCAACTATAATATAATTATAATATACAGAATATCTATCCATCATGTCTTCTTCATCAGGTTCAGAATCAGATAGTGAATCCGATAATACAAGAGATTTAAATGCTATTGGAAGATTTACTTCTTTTAAATTACCAAATTTTTGGGGTTATCAAGATGAACAAATGAGTCGTCGTGAACAATTATCTAATTTTATTGATGATTTAAAAAGTGGGTTTTCTTTACAATCAGCACTTGATAGATTTCAAACTATAAGATCAGTACTTGAAACTTCAATTAATGAAGCTATTGATAATAATGTTGATTTTACTGATGATGAAGAAGATTATGAACCAAAAATTATTACTCCAGCTATTGAACCAAAAAATATTCCAATGTTAGATCAAGTTATTATTCCACAAAATAAAGCTCCAAGAATTCATAAAAAAAAAAGAAAAAAATGTTCATGTAATAAACATGATTATTTATCAAATGCTTCACAATCTGAACTTCATGATGAACAATTTTTAAGACAACGAATTTTTAAAATTAGAAGTTTATCTATAAGTGAAAAAGAACAAAATAATTTAGTTCAAAAATTAATGATGGGATCTCATTATGATAAAGTTCAATTTATTAATGATAAAGGTGATCAATTTTTAGAAATTGATTCAAAAAAAGACTCTCAGCAAGATTCCTCTTCATCATCTGATATTGAATATGATCATGTTTCTGAAATTGATAAATTTCCAATATATTATAATGAAGATTTAGAAATTTTAGGTTGTCCTCATTATCAAAGAAATTGTAAAATGCAATGTCCAAAATGTTTTAAATGGGTTGGTTGTCCAATTTGTCATGATGAAATTATTAATGATCATTTATTTATTAGAGAAAATACTAAAAAAATAATGTGTATGAAATGTTTTAATATTCAATCACCAAATGAATATTGTGAAAATTGTGAAATTCAATTTGCTTTATATTTTTGTTCAATTTGTAAATTATATGATAATGATGAAAATAAAGATATTTATCATTGTGATGGTTGTGGAATTTGTCGTTTAGGTTTAGGTTTAGGTCAAGATTTTTTCCATTGTTATGGTTGTAATGCTTGTTTATCAATTGAATTACAAGATGATCATAAATGTATTGAAAGATCAACTCAATCAAATTGTCCAATTTGTGGAGAATATATGTTTACTTCTATAAAACCAGTTGTTTTTATGTCTTGTGGTCATGCAATTCATCAACTTTGTTATGATGAATTTTCAAAACATTCTTATAAATGTCCAACTTGTCAAAAAACTGTTTTAAATATGGAAGCACAATTTAGAGTTTTAGATATGGAAATTTCTTCACAACCTTTACCTGAACCTTATTGCAGTTGGAGTTGTATTATTTCATGTAATGATTGTAATGCAAAATCTTCATCACCTTATCATATCTTGGGTTTAAAATGTGATAATTGTTCAAGTTATAATACAGTTCAATTAAAATTAATTAAACCAGAATTTCAAAGTGATTATGAAAGTGATGTTTCAACAACAACTAATCAATTAAGAAGAAATATAAATTTAAGAAATTTAAGAACTGTTCCAATTGGAAGTTCAAATTTATTAAATACTAATTTTAATATTGGTGATGTTAATGATGATAATGAAAGTGATATAAATAATAATGATAATGAAAATAATGATAATGAAATTAATGAAAGTACACGTACTTTTACTTTGAAAATTCCACAACAATTACTTAATAATTTTGATAATTATGTTAATAATGTTAATGCTTCTTCAGAAGATGAAGAAGATGATGAAGATGATATTCATGATTTTTTAAGAGTTAATAGAAGTTTAAAAAAAAATTTTAAACAAATACAAAAACATGATGATGAAATTGGTGATGATATCTTATCAAGTTCAATTAAATCAGAATCTTCATTTAATATGAATCATTTATATTCTAATGGATTTACTAATGCTATTAGGGGGTTGATTGCTACAGGTTCTGAAATGATTGATAAATTTGATAACGATGAGGAGGATGAAGAGGATGAGTATGAAGAGGAAGATGAATTAGGATTACTTATTAATGGATTTTAATATTCATTCAAGTATCAGTTTGTTATACCAATCAATAAATATGATTTAAAATATTTAAAATAGTACTAATCATTATAACTTTGCATTTAAAGGAGCATTACCAATATAATTACCACCATCTATTGAAATAACTGCACCATTAATATAATCAGATTCTTTAGCACAAAAAAATAAAACAATATCTTTAATATCTTGAGGAGTACCTAATCTTTTTTTTGGATTTGATTTAATCATAAAATCTCCATATTGTGATAATAATCCATTTGACATTTTTGTTGGGAAAAATCCTGGAGCAAATATATTAACATTAATATTTTGTGGACCTAATTCAACAGCTAAAGCTTTACCAAGATGCATTATCCCAGCTTTTGAAGCTAAATAACCATAAGTACCACCACCATCCATCATATCTGCACGAATACCAGCAACAGAACCCATAATTATTATTCTTGAAGAATAAGATGTAGTTCCAGCTTTTTTTAATAAAGGAACAAATGATTGAATTGTTAAAAAAACACCTTTAATATTTAAATCTAAAACTTTATCAATTGCTTCTTCTGGATGAGTTAATAAAGGTTCACCCCATGAAGCACCAGCATTTGCAATTAAAATATCAATTTTTGATTCTTTTGAAGAAACAAATTTAAAAATTTTATCAACACCAATTTTATTAGAAATATCAGAAGCAATTCCATAAATTTTACATAAAAAATGATTTTCTTTAATTATTAAATTTAAATATAAAATTGCATCATCAACAGCTTTTTGTTTTCTTGAAGTAATATAAATGGCTTTTGCACCATTTCTTAACAATGATTCAGCACAATAAAGACCTAAACCTCTTGTACCACCAGTAATAACTGCAACTTTATTATTAACATTAATTAATGTCATTTTTAACTACAAATAATAACAGAAAAGAAATTTCCATATAATGATTCCTATTTATATATAAATCTACTAAACTCCAATTTATTATAGGCCTCGGTTGAACTAATTTTAATCATCCATAGTTCTCCACCTTTATGTTATGTAATTTATGATGTAATTGTTTCTTGATTGTAGTCCTGGTACGCGCCACATTATATTCCGAGGGTAAGTGAATTAGGTATCATGTGACTAGTTAATTTTTGGTCGGAATACGATAACAGTTTAGTATAATCTTATTCTAATGACTATTGACAGGTAAACCACTCCGATCAAGGGGTATTGATCCAATCAAGAACGCATAAATATGAGTGGAATAATATACATCAAACATTAGTATTAACCATTTGTTTATAAAATTATTTGAAGGCGTATTAAAAGAACCAAAAGATACGTTTAAGCCCCCCAGACCCATTTTCTCAGGATTTTGTGTCATTTTTTACCGATTTAGGCCTCATTCGAAGTCTTGTGATATCGCCATTGAAGACTAGAAATCGTTATCAGTTGATATTGAACAACTGATTAAACAAGTAATAAAAGAATAGGTATGTTTATGGTATATGTTATTATTTATTATCATCTGTACATAAGTAAATTATCAACCAACTCATTCCACCTAAACTCTAAAGTTTTTCACTACAAACATAATATATATCCTGTAGTCTAGTCTTTTATTTGAACCTTGAATTCCGGGTCTAGACCCTAATATTTTGATTTAAGATTTGAAAATCAACCAAAAATATCATCACTGCTAAAATACCCAAAACAAGGTGACTCAACATTAACAACAACAAATTTAAAAACAGCGTTACAATACTATCAAATAAGACACAGACACAAACATATTGGTCTTTTGAATATTGCGCTCTTTGCTGGTTTTAAACACACAGCTTTTAGAAGATTGAACTGCTTTTCCCCGTTTAAAGTTTAGTCTTTTACCTGGTTGCCACCCTCAAGATTGTTTTATTATTTCACCTGATTCATCATCAACTTCAAGGATATCATCAACTTCATTAAAGAATTACCTCTTACTTCCAATCTTTTAAAGTTATTTTTATTAACTGCTTTGTTTATCTATCACTGATATCATCATCAAAATGGCCCCTTCAGATACTAAAATAATTGGTGATTATAAAATTGGTACTGAAATTGGTAAAGGAAGTTTTGCTAATGTTTATAAAGGTGTAAATTTTAAAACTCATACTCCAGTCGCTATTAAATCAGTTACAAGATCAAAATTAAAGAATAAAAAATTATTAGAAAATTTGGAAATTGAAATTGCAATTTTAAAAGATTTAAAACATCCTCATATTGTGGAATTATTAGGATGTGAACAAACTTCAACTCATTTTCATTTAATTATGGAATACTGTTCTTTAGGTGATTTATCTTATTTTATGAGAAATAAAGAACAATTAGTTTTAAAACATCCTTTAATTAAAACTTTATTTATTAAATATCCTTCTCCAAGAGAAAATTCTCATGCTTTAAATGAAGTTTTAGTTATAAATTATTTAAAACAATTAGCTTCAGCTTTAAAATTTCTTAGATCAAAAAATTTAGTTCATAGAGATATTAAACCACAAAATTTATTATTATCTCCTCCAATTTTTGATTTTGAAAATTTTAAAAATAATAATTGTGTTGGTTTATCAGATTTACCAATTTTAAAAATTGCAGATTTTGGATTTGCAAGATTTTTACCAAATACAAGTTTAGCTGAAACTTTATGTGGATCTCCATTATATATGGCTCCAGAAATTTTAAATTATCAAAAATATAATGCAAAAGCTGATTTATGGTCTGTTGGTGCTGTTTTATATGAAATGAGTATTGGTAAACCTCCATTTAGAGCTGAAAATCATTTGGAATTATTTAATAAAATTAAAAAAAGTAAAAATAATATTCATTTTCCTTCTTTTGCTGAAAATTTAGATCCAAGAATTAAAAGATTAATTTCAAATTTAATGAAATTTGAACCAACTGAAAGAATGGGGTTTACTGAATTTTTTAATGATGAATTAGTTGGAATAAATTTAAATGAAATAATGGATAGTGTTAATAAAGATGTTATTTTAGAACCTTCACAAATTGATCAAAATTTATACATTTCTGAATATTTACAAAATAAAGATAATGATGAAACATTTAATAATAATAATACAACAAAGAAAAATAATAATAATAATAATAATAATAAATCTTCTATTCCTGCTGATTCAAAAACTGTGACTATTAAACAAGTTAAACAAAATGATATTCAACCTATTTATGCACCAATTACTACTCCAATTTCATCTTCATTTGAAGATAATGTTAAATCTAAAAAAAAACCAAATTCTACATCTTCTGATTCTACTACTGTTGAAAAAGAATATGTTGTTATTGAAAAAACTACAGTTGAAGTTAATGCACTTGCAGATGAATTAGCTAATGCTGGTGCTGGTGCTGGTGCTATTGCTTTACCAAAACCATCAAATAATATGATGATTAATAATAATAAAGCTACTCCTCCAATAGTTTATGGTGGTCGTCGTCGTACTTCAAGAGCTTCATCTGGTGGTTCAACTAGTGGTAATGGAAGACGTGCATCTTTTGATAGACGTGTTTCAATTTCAATTTCTCCAACAAATGCATTATCAAAAGCTTTAGGTTTAGCATCAACAAGATTATTTGGAAGTTCTCCAAATAATGAAGTTGTTTCACAAGATTCAAATGGTATTAATAATTCTAATAATTCATTCACTAACAATATAATTTTAAATTCTAATAATAATATTATTGATTATAATACTTATAAACAAAGTAATGATTTTGATTCAAATATTACTTTACAATTAGAAACTTTAGCAACAAAAGCTCATGTTATTAATTTATTTGCAGAAGTTAAATTTAGTCAATTAATTCCAACTCCACCACATTTAAATTCTTATGCAATTGAAAGTAGTGATGATGATGAATATCATGGAGAAGATTTACATGAAGAAGATTATGTTAATTTACCACCTGAATTGGTTAAAACTCTTGCAGATGAAGCATGTTTATTATATGTTAAAACTTTATCATTATTAGCAAAAGCAATGCAAGTTGCAAGTATTTGGTGGCATGAAAATAGTGATAAACCATCATTAAGATTAAATGAAATTGTTCAATGGATTCGTGATAGATTTAATGAAGTTTTAGAAAAAGCTGAATTTGTTAAATTAAAATTACAAGATGCAAAAAATAAATTAAATGAAAATATTGATGAAGAAAAAATTTTTGCAGAAAGATTAATTTATGATCGAGCTTTAGAAATTGCCAAAAATACAGCAAAACAAGAAATGAATGGAATTGATTTAATTGGATGTGAATTAGCATATTCAACATCAATTTGGATGTTGGAAGCTTTATTAGATCAAGATGATAATTGTGAAAAATTACAAGATGGAGATCATGAAATGGTTGAAAAATATATTGAAAGTATTAGTAATAGATTAAATTCTTTAAAAAGGAAATTGGTTGAACAAAGAAGTTGATATTAAGGCGTGCTGGGTTTATAGGTTTATATTACTTACGGTTGTTTTTTTTTTTTTTATATATATTTTATTGGAAATAATACAGTTTAATTTAATTTGAAGTTGTAGCTTTAGCTTTTAATTCCAATAATTCTTTATATCTTGGATTAATTTTAGAATCTTTAACTAATTCTAAAGATCTACTCCAAACATTACCTTTTGAATAAAATTCATCTCTTTTATCTAAAAAATCTTGTTGAGATTTTTTAGCCTTTTCAGCAGATTCATCTTTTTTAGTATTATAATCATCATAAAAATCATCTAATTGTTTTTCAGCTTTTTCTTTAGTTTCTTTAGATTTTAATTCATCATTTTCATCTCTTTTTGAAATTTCTAAATTAAAACGTTCTTTCCATTCTTTAACAGCATCAGATTCAGTTTTTGGTGGGTTAAAAACTGGTTTATCAAATTCATCATCCTCATCAACTGGTTCAATATCTTCTTTTTTAATTTCAGGTTCTTCATTTAAAGATGGAAATTGTTCTTCAAATTTTTCAACATCAGTATCTTTATCATTTTTTAAAAATTCTTCATCTTGTTCAGTTTTAAATTGTTCAGCATCATCTCCTAAAGCTTCTTTTTCTCTTGTTAAAAAATCAGAACCATCATCAGTGATTTCAACATTATCTAAAGCTGGAAATTGGGACATTATTATAGGGGTAAATATAAGTGGCAAGTTAAAAAATTGGTAATTTAATGATTAAAAAAAACAAAATGGATAATTTCAATATTTAAAATTCAATGGTGATATTTAAATTTTATGAAATTAATTTATTTCTTCTGTTTTTTAAATGTTCAAAAGTTGTTGTTGTTGTTGTTGTTATTTGTTGATGTGTTTTTTTTTGTTCAATATTAAATTTAAAAAAAAAATCAAGTTTTACTATTAAATTATCATAAAATTAATTAAAATGTCATTTTCTGAAGAAAATTTAAGACAAAAATTATTGTTATTAGAAGAAACTCAAGATTCTATTGTTGGAACTTCTCAATGGGTACTTTTCCATTATAGATATGCTGAAAGGATTAGTAAAGAATGGGTTAAATGTCTTGATGAAGCAAGTCCAAATAAAAAATTAGGATTAATTTATCTTTGTAATGAAGTTGTTCAACAATCAAGAGCTAAAAGAAAACAAGAATTTATTGATGCTTTTCAAATTGTTTTATCTAATGCATTACAAAAAGCTTATAATGAAGTTTCAGAAAGTATTAAAAGAAGAATAATTAAAACTGTTAATGTATGGAAACAACGTAAAATTTTTAAAATTCCAATAGAAATTTTAGAAGATGAAAAAGATGGTACAAAAGTTGATACTAGTGAAGTTACAAGTCAAATGGAATTAAAACAAATTGGTAAAAGTTCAATAGCTTTTAAATCATATTATCATAAAATTTTATTAGATGCAAATGGTATATTTAAACCAGAAAATAAAACTCAATTAGTTACTTTAATTAATACATTAGATGCAAATATTAAACATTTAGAAGATTTAAGAAAAACTGTTAGTTTAGAATTAAATTCTATTGATAAACGTGAAGAACAAACAATTAAACAAAAACAAGATATTTTAGCTATTAAAAAACAAATTGAAAAACAAAATCAAAAGGCAAAAGAAGAAGAAGAAATGTTACCAACATATGAATCAGATTCTGATGATGATATATCAAATCATAGTAATAATGAAATTGAATCTGATAAATCTGATGATGAAGAAACAAAAATTACACCTAAACCAATAATAAAATCTCCAAAAAGAGTTCAATTTGATACAGATAATATACCTGATCCTGAACCTCCAATTAAGAAATTACGTTTTGCTGATGAATAAATTTGTATAATATATAATATAGATTATGTAATTGATTATGTAATTAATACATTATGATTATGTAATTGATTATGTAATCTATAATTCATAACTTTAAAATAAAATATCAAACAATTATTAACCAATGATACATTAAGTAGAATTCAAGTTAAATAAAATGGTAGTGACAGGGTTTGTGGCATATATATTTTTGTTAAGTAATCATATTAACACTTTTTTTTTAGAGTTTATTCAGTTAGTAATGCTACTCCAAATAGTATGACAACTTTCCATGATAAGATATCAAATTTTACACCAAATATTAAATCTAAATGGTTTTGTGATATTAAAATTTTTAAAAGTAATCAATCTACTCATTCAGGTCAATCTAAATTTATGTATAATTTAACTTTAGGTCATGAACCATCAAAACAAATCACATTATTAGAAAAACAAGTTTTAATAACAAATACAACAATTCCACAAGAATTAATTCAATTTGGTTGTTCAAATGGATTATCTGATCATTTTGATCATGTTATTCAAACAAAATTACAAAGTTTATGGTTATTAAGACAAACTTTAAAAGGTGATGGTGGATATGTTTATGAATTACAAAATAATATTATTATAAGGACTATTAATATTTTTCTTCATGGTAATTTTAAACAATTTTTAATTATTTTAGAAAGTTATGATAATAATAAAAATAAAGATAATACTACTTTATTACAAGAATTAATTCAATTATTTGAATTTCCTGAAGGTCAATTAAATAATGAACAATTAGGAGAATCACCTAATTATTATGGTGATTTAGGTCATCAAATAATGCAAGCTATACATTTATAATAAATATAACCACTCAATTCATACTCAATTACAACATAAGACAATATAATAGAGTTTCTATATTAAATAGTTAATTGTAGTTGTATTAATTTAGTGTCAATCGGGTAACTTTTATTTTGACACGTACATCAATATTACATGAAATTAAACACGATGAGTATTAAATAAACATCAATATCTAAAAAGTAAAATGTCTTCTGGATTTGAACAATATAATTCTGATGGGATTAAAAATAGAATCCCAAAAGAAGAAGATATTAAAGAAACAATTGTTCAAGATTCAGATTTGAATAAAAAAAATGATCAAAAATTTAATATTTTAAATACTTTATTAACAATTGAAAATATTATTGGTCCAATTGTTTTATTTGTTTTAGCTATTTATACTAGATTTAAAGAAATTGATAAATCTAAACAAGTTGTTTGGGATGAAGCTCATTTTGGGAAATTTGGTTCTTATTATATTAAAGGTGAATTTTATCATGATGTTCATCCTCCTTTAGGTAAAATGTTAATTGGATTAAGTGAATATTTAGCTAATTTTGATGGGAATTTTGGATTTGAATCTGGTTCAAAATATCCTGAAAATTGTGATTTTGTTAAAATGAGATGGTTTAATGCAATTTTTAGTGCTTTATGTATACCTGTAACTTATTTTACTGGTAAAGCTATGAATTTTAATATATTATCAGTTTATTTAATTTCTTTAATGGTTTGTTTAGAAAGTTCTTATATTGCATTAGGTAAATTTATTTTATTAGATTCAATGTTATTATTTTTCACAATTACAACTTTTTATTCAATGATGAAAATTAATAAATTAAAACAATCTAATAAAGAATTTACAAGATGTTGGTACATTTGGTTTATTTTAAGTGGTATTTCAATTGGTTGTGTTTGTTCTGTTAAATGGGTTGGTTTATTCATCACTGCAGTTGTTGGATTATATACAATTCAAGATTTATATGAAAAATTATATGAAAAAAATTTAACTTGGACAAAATATTTTTATCATTGGATTATTAGAATTTATACTTTAATTATAATTCCATTTATAATTTATTTGATTTGTTTTAAAATTCATTTTATTTTATTATATAAATCTGGTACTGGTGATTCTTCAACTTCAACTTTATTTCAAGTTAATTTAGAAGGTAATAATATTAAACAATCTCCAAGAAATATTATTTATGGTTCAACTGTTACTATTAGATCTCATGGTGTTTCTCCAAATTTATTACATTCTCATGTTCAAATTTATCCAGAAGGTTCAAATCAACAACAAATTACTGCTTATGGTCATTCAGATGCAAATAATGATTGGGTAATTAAATATTCAAGACGTTCAAATACAACTTTAGAACAAAAATTTGATTTAATGGAAAATGTTCAAAATGGTGATGTTATTAGATTACAACATAAAATGACTAATGCAAATTTACATTCTCATACTGTTCCTGCTCATGTTTCAAAAAGACATTATGAAGCTTCTGGTTATGGTAATGAAATTATTGGTGATTCTAAAGATGATTGGATTATTGAAATTGTAGAAAATGTTAAATCTCCAAATCAAACTTATAAAAATGAAGATCCAAATATTTTACATCCATTATCAACTTCTTTTAGATTAAAACATGCAGATTTAGGTTGTTATTTAGGTACAACTGGTTTAGCTTATCCAGCTTGGGGTTTTAAACAAACAGAAGTTGTTTGTAAATATTCTTGGTCTAAACGTGATAAATCAACTTGGTGGAATGTTGAAGATCATGTTAATGAAAGATTAACTATTGATGAATATTATAAACCACCAAAATCTGGATTTTGGAAAGATTTTGTTTTGATCAATTTTGCAATGGCTTCTTCAAATAATGCTTTGGTTCCAGATTCTGATAAATTTGATAATTTAGCTTCAAAATGGTGGGAATGGCCAACTTTACATATTGGTTTACGAATGTGTGGTTGGGGTAAATTTAACACTAGATATTACTTGATTGGTAATATGTTTAATACTTGGTTATCTACTGCTTCAGTTGGGTTTTTGGTTATTTTATCTGCTTATTATGCAATTTTATACCAAAGACAAGCTTTGGATTGGACTAAAAAAGATTTTGATGGGTTTATCATTAAAGGTATTTATCCATTCATTGCTTGGTTATTCCATTTTATGCCTTTTGTTATTATGGGTAGAGTTACATATGTTCATCATTATGTTCCAGCATTATTTTTTGCAATGTTTGTCTTTGTCTTTTTAATTGATCAATATATTGGTAATAAAAGTGCTTGGATTAAACATCCAATTTATACTGTTTTGTTTGGTGTTTTGATCTATTCATACTTCTTTTTTGCTCCTTTTTATGATGGGATGTATGGTGATTTAGAACAATTTGAATACTTACAATTACTTCCATCTTGGACTGTTATTGATAAATAAATGAGAAACGATTGAACATAGAAAAATAAAGAATACATTAATATACAAATTATAATAATATCCCCGTATAATAATAACAAACTAATGTACAAATCTGAATATATAAAACCTTTTAACCTTGTAATTTAAATGGATGAGCTTCAGTGTTATAAACCCATTCATCTAAACTAAATTTCCCAGAATCATCAAATAACAAATAAAAATATTTTAAAGTTTCACTAAACCAAAAACTTTCCATTGAATCTTTAAAATTATCCATAGTTTTCTTCTTTAATGTAACATCAGAAACTGATGCAAAAACACCATCAAGTGTTTTACATATACTGACAACATTTTGAAACATTTCCCAACCATATTCCCTCCATTTAGAATCACCAGTGATTCTATACATATAAAAAACAGATTCAATAGCTTCAGGTCTTAAAATGTATTTTGGACCAATGAAATCAGCGTATAATGGTTGATTATGAACTTGTTTTGTTGACCACTTGAAAGTACCATCTTTTTGAATATTTACTGATGGGAATGAAGTTGGTGAAAGATCTTTCAAAACAACATTTGAATCTTGAATTTCTTGGCTATCAGATGAGGTTGGTAGGACTTCTCTTTTAGATTTATCAGTTTTCTTATCAATTCCCTTTTCATTTTTATCATAATCTAAAATCTTTAACAATTTTTGTTTCAATTTTTCTGTTGCATCACTATCTAATTCCTCATATTTAATCTTCTTATTACTTTGATCAACAAGTGGTAATTCTTTTAATCTTTCAACTTCATCATATTTATCATTTAAATCTTTCATAGCAGGAACAGCAACAATCTCTGGCATAACACCAAATTTTTGATATAAATCAACACAACCCATAGTTAAATTCTTTGCAATTTCTAAATTGTCTTGATTACCAAATAGTTTTGCACTAAGACCAAACATTCCACCAGCAAAACAAGTTAAATGTTGCATATCACGAGGTCTTTCAATCAACACTTTACCATCTTTTCTTGAAACTTTAATACTTGATGAATGTAACACATTTTCACCATTTGGTAATTTTGGGTGATAAATCATATATTTTTTAATTAATGATTCAGCTTTTTGATATAATTTCTTATAATCTGGTGAATATTTTGAATCACCTCTTAAGAAATGATACATTTTAGGTAAATATTCATAATAAGAATCACCTAATCCACCAAGAGAATAACTTTCTACCGCACCAGAAGGTTTAAATTCTTCCTTCATCTCACAATAAACAAAATCATTATCTGACATAACTCTAATAACATTTGGATTATTCATATGAACTCCTTTTTGAATATCCTTATCACTTAATCGTTTACAACCAGAAATATCCAATTTGTTTGGCATTAATCCTTCAAGATGGAAATTTTGAATTGAATTATCAAAAAATTTGGTAATTCTAGTGATTGCATCAAAATATTTATTATCATTAGTGATTTGAGATAATCTTGAAAATTCTAAAGATAATGTACCAACTTCACTTAAACAAGCATCTTTTGAAGCTAATCTATTTCTTAATTCATTCGACCACTCATAATATAATAATGGCATTCTATTTGGAGTATCAAATGCTTCCATTAAGAAATCTGCAAATTCAACAGCAGATTTTAAAAGTAACTTTTCTTCAGAAACTTCATACCCACTAATCAATCCAGCCAAAATTCTAATAACATTTTCAAATAATGGAACATCTTCTCTAAATGATTGCTTAAAATTTATTGTTTTCACAAACTCAACAGCTTTCTTGAATTCATCAATTTCATTCATCATGTATAAAGTATCTAAAGCATCAATCATAGAAGCAGCCCAACCATTAAAAGGATCTTGTGGTTTTAAAGCAATTGGTAACACTTCATCATGACCAAATGCATATTTTGTATATAATTTCCAAGAAATATCAAATGCCTTTTTAACTTCACTTAATCTTGATTCATCTTTCTTACCACCATCAGTAAATTCTGTCGCTTGAATCTTTGGATAATCTGTTGGTTTGGTCACTTTAGGTAATTTGTAATAATTTTCTTTACCAACTGGATATAAATCTTTTCTTGAATTTTTCCTTAGATGAAATTCTTTTTGATGTAAAATATATTCATCTGGTATAACAGTATCTTTCTTTTTTGTATGTGCTTTTTCAACTTCTAAAATTGGATAATATTTATTTTTTTCAATTTTTTCCTTCAACTTATCATCAGCATTAATTTTATCAGTATTTACTTTAACTTTATCAGTATTCAATTTATCATTTGTAACCTTTGGCATTGATCCACCAATAGCAACCTGGTTCAAACTATAACTTTCATTCAGGAAAGAGTAGTAAAACATGACAACAATAGTGGCTGCCAACAGAAGGAAGAACTTCATTCGCTTGAATTTGTGTAACATAACGTGTAGAAATCCTTTTAAATCCATCTTTGTAATAACTTAATTGACTGCAAAAAAAAAGGTGTTAATAATAAACCAAGCCATAAAACTTTCCTCAACTTGCTAATTTGTTTCCTTCAAGAGAAATTAAATATCAAGAATCTTATTCAATGGGTTTAAAAAGTCTTTAAGTCTGAATGGTTGTGGAAGAATGCAAGTTTCAAAGATTAAGTCTCGTTTTTTTTTTTGACTTAATACATGAAATTTATCTAAATGTCAATGTCGCGTCAACCGTTGAAAATCTAATTAACTTAAAATTGACAATTGAGGAAATTTTGAAGGATTTTTGATGATTGAAAATTGTGAAAATGTTTAAATCTGTTATTAATTTGTTGTGAAAGTTTTTTTAACAAAATTCTACGCGTTCTTGTGGTTGTTTGGGCGGTTTTTAAAGAGTCTATCAAGGCTTAGAAGAGTGATGCAAATGGGTATTAAATATAATTTAGAGAGAAAAATGTAAAAAACTGATTTATGAGCTATATATATGTTGCTTAACTGCTATCATTAAGCATTATTTTTTTTGCATCCAATTTTAATGAAAATCCTTGATTCATCAGATTTTAATGGCTTTATCGGTCTTTTCAAGCCCACTTTATGTTAACAAATAACAACTCTTTATATAAAGCCAGTTTTATGCTATATTAAATAAGTGATCTAATAGTACTTAAATGGTAATCCGAATCTTGTTCCCATGTGGGTTCAAATCATCAAATTGTACATATTTTTAATACATCTCATCTTCTGCACCATTTGTTAATTTATTCACACATTCGTATTTATCTAAATTAATATCACATATTTGTTCTTTTATATTAGTTCCTAGTGTATTTGTGTGAGGTATGTCCAATATTGCCAAACGACGTTGATCATCAGATTGGTCATATAGATGAGCACTGATTAAGGTAGTTCCTTGTATACTAGAAACATGTGAAACAGTATAAGTACAATAAAGCCCTATATTGGACTATTTTGATGGTTCAAATGATGAATTTGATGGTCAAATAGTACACATGTACCACGTATATAATCTCTCTTGAGTTCAGTTTCAGAAATGTAAAATACTTCAGAACGTCTCTTGAATAAATTTTCATCTTTTAAGTTGTTAATCTTGACTAGTGCATCATCACGCGTTTATATGCATTTACACGCATAATCACTGGAGGACTTGGCTAATGAGAACATGAAAACAGTCTAACTAAAAACATAAAAAACATATAAGCAATGCCCGTGATTTATTTATTGGCTCTTGGAACTTGGGTTTGTTGCTTAAGATAAGAGATGCTCATTTGATGCACTTTGATAGGTTTCTTCAAGTTTGAAACGTTTGTGACAGATGCTTTATGGAAATTAAAAGTTTTAAGTCAAAGCATTAGATATATACAAGAGTTAACTACACAATTATATAGTGACAATTAGTTTAACTACCTTGGCTCTAAGTTTTTCATAGAACGTAAAAACAATGTCCTAACTTGCTCTGATATTACAATTTGTTTATTATTAAAAATATTGCTATTCAAAATCAATTAAACAGCCTATAACAAAACCTTCTTTGGAATAGAATAAATACGAGTGGAATGATCATAAGAAGCAACAGCAAGTAATAACTTATCACCGTTCAAGTTAGACCAGTTAATTCTAGCAATTCTATCATCAGGAACAATATCATTAACAAATTCATGAACTCTTGTTAATTCATGCTTCTTGTTGAATGAATAAATGTAAATAGAACCATTTTCTAACCCAACAGCAACAACTAACGCATTATTAACAGTTTCATTATATATATGAATAGAAGTGACAGGTGATGTAAATTTTTCCGTGGCTATTAAGGTGGTATTATTATCTTCTCTATTAAAGTCCCAAACTTTAATGGATTTATCTCTGGAGGCTGTTATGAAGGCTGAACCGAACTCTAATGGTGCCCAAGAACAATCCCAGATAATTCTGGAGTGAGCCTTTTCGTTATTGTGAATTAACTTGAACTCATTGGTTTCGAAATCTCTTTCCCACAAACCAAATTGACGATCTCTTGAGACTGTTAATAAATATTTATCATCTGGTGAAAATTTGACTCTTGTCACAGTCAAGTTGTGTAATTTCAAATTTGGTTTCAATTCTTGCCATGAAGTGGAATCAAATAGCCTTATAACAGCATGTTGTTGTGTATTAGATTTACAAGAACTTGCAATCAATTTTTTATCATTTGAAGTGTCAACAGAAACAATTTCATAACCATGACCATATAATTTTTCAATTTCTGGCCATAAAGTGTGTCTTTGTAAATGATCTTCAAATGGAGGTTGAGTTAATGAATTTAAAATTTCATATGAAATGTTATTTGTGTCTAAAGTCTCTTTTGCTTGATTGTCCTTTTCAGCTTGGTTATCTTGTTCAGTGGTTGCCTTATTTGATAACCCTAAAACTGGTAATGAGGCGGATTCTGGCATTGCAGCTTCTTCTCTTTCCAATTTAACATTACAAAATTTGTTTAAAATTTCAGCAACACCTTTTGGTTCATCAAAAGAACGTAAGATTTTTTCATCACCACCAGAAATAAATCTAGTATTTGATAATGTGGAAATACAAATCATATCATACCCATGGATTTGTGGTCTAGCAAATTCTTGCCATGTAATTTCATTTTTTAAAGACCCATCAGCATTATTAATCCATTGGGAATATAATCTTGTGGTTTGATCTAATGAAGTTGATAATAAATATTCACCATTAGTTGACCAAGAAACATCAGTACAATTTTTGGTACAACCGGTGATTGCTAACACTTGTTCCCAATTTTCACCATCTGTAGAAGTCCAATGTCTCCAAGCACCAGTTTTACCATTTGTAAAAATATGTTGAACAGATTTAGAATCGGTAAACCATTGAGCATCCCAGAACCCACCAGATGAGCCAGTGGCTGTACTAGCACCTTTAGAACTGATTTCACCTAATCTTGTAGAACAAATCCAAATACCAGAAACATCATCTGGTTGCCAGACTAACAAGGCAGTATCAGCTGTCGATGTCAACAACTTCAACTCAGTTTCATGCCACTTTAATGAAGAAATCCAATCATCATGACCCATAATTAAAGCTTCGAAATTAATTGCATATTTGGTTTTTTCTTGAACTTGGAATTTATATTGTTTATTACTTAACAAGGTTAATTTGGTTTCATCTTCATCACTGTTATCAATCAAATTGTTAATTCTTATTCTCCATAATCTAATGTAACGATCTTGAGAACCTGAAGCTAATAAATAATCACCTTCACTTAATTTCTTGAAGCATAAAGATTTAATCCAATCTTCATGACCTTGTAAAGAAGCAGATTGGTTGAAATTATCAAACTGTGGAGAAATTGTGAATGTATATATGAAAATGTTGAAATTGCTCCCACCAAGAGCTAAGATATATTCATCATCTGTAATATTTTGAATAGCAAGAGCTAATGGTAATAAACCTTTTGGAGAAGAAAATTCATGCAATTTAAAAACATGATTATTTTGTAATTCCCATAAGATAATTTTACCAGTAGAATCACCTGTGGTGATCAAATTTTTATGAACATCAATAGCAATAACTGATTCAGAATGACCTTCCAAAGTTTGAATCAAATCCAAATATTCTCCATTTTTAACACCAATCTTTTCATTTGGAGAAAATTTCCAAAGTTTAACAGTAGAATCTTCTGCAGCAGAAATTAAATATTCAGAATTTGGAATGAATCTAACACAGGTAACTTCAGCAGTATGACTTTTCAAAGTGGCATAAACACCAGCTTCATTTAAAACATCCCATAAGGCCACGGTTTTCCCAGCACCAAACGCCAACAAATGTTTTTCTTTATGAATGTCACTGACATGAACTTGTCTGTTTGCACCAATGAAAATTGCTTCAGCAGACATCTTTTGTGGTTTTCTTGTTCTTGTAAATTTTTTAAATATTGGTTGTTAATTAAGCTCATCGCAAAATTTTACTATGCTTTAAAAAAATATATTACGTAATCAACAGTTTCAACAGGAACAACTTTAAAGCGAAATATTATTGAAAAAATGGTAATGAACTGGTTTGATAAATAAACTTTGATCGAATCTACACGGTCTTATTGACCAAAATATTTTTTTTTTTTTTGAAATGCATTGACGTCTCTTCCGATCCTGTTAATGCTAAATATGTGAATGATAATAAATATAACAAACTCTTCAAACAGTCCCAGTTATATACAAATTAAGTGCCTTTCTAAAATAAATAAATAAATGATGTACAGGTCCTTTCAAGGACAAAACCAAACCCACCAAATAACCTAGCTTCTAGATATCTAATAGAAGCAATGAATTGAAAAAAAATTTATAGTTAAATCAAATTTTACATTTGATTTATTCTTCATCAGCATCTAAAACACAACCCTTGGAAGCATCAGAGACCAACTTAGCATATTTGGACAAAGTACCTCTAGTGTATCTTGGAGCAGGACGAACCCATTGTTTTCTTCTTTCAGCTAATTCTTCTTCGGAAACAATCAAATCAATCTTGTTGTTATCAGAGTCAATGATGATTTCATCACCATCTCTAACCAAACCAATTGGACCACCTTGAGCAGCTTCTGGGACGATATGACCAATCAAGAAACCATGAGAACCACCAGAGAATCTACCATCGGTCAATAAGGCAACATCCTTACCTAAACCGTAACCCATCAAAGCAGAAGATGGTTTCAACATTTCTGGCATACCTGGTGCACCCTTTGGACCTTCATATCTGATGACAACAACAGTCTTTTCACCCTTCTTAATTTCACCCTTTTCCAAAGCATGAATGAAATCATTTTCTTCTTCGTAAACTCTAGCTTTACCCTTAAAGTAAGTACCTTCCTTACCAGTAATCTTAGCAACAGAACCACCTGGAGCCAAAGAACCGTACAAGACTTGCAAATGACCTCTTGGTTTGATTGGTGAAGAAACTGGTTTGATAATTGGTTGACCTTCAGTTAAACCTGGAGATTGGGAAACATTTTCACCTAAAGTCTTACCAGTAACAGTTAAAGTATCTGGGTTTAAGAAACCTTCGTTCAACAAGTATTTCATAACGGCTTGGGTACCACCATATTGAGCTAAATCAGCCATAACGTATTTACCAGATGGTTTGAAATCACCCAATAATGGAGTTTTGTTAGAAATTTCTTGGAATTCATCAATAGTTAATTTAACACCAGCAGAATGGGCAATAGCAATCAAATGCAAACAAGCATTAGTGGAACCACCAGTGGCAACAACATAAGTGATGGCGTTCTTGAAAGCTTCTTTAGTCATGATATCTCTTGGTCTAATATCCAAATCAATCAAATTCTTAATTGCTGGACCAACAGCAGCACATTCATCTAATTTTTCCTTAGAAACAGCAACAGAGGAAGAAGAGTTTGGTAAAGTCATACCCAAGACTTCAGAAGCAGAGGCCATAGTGTTGGCAGTATACATACCACCACAAGAACCTGGACCTGGACAAGCATGTTCAACAATATCTTCTCTTTGTTCTTCAGTAATTTGGTTGGAAATATATTGACCATAAGATTGGAAAGCAGAAACCAAATCAATAGTTTCTGGTTTAGAACCACCACAAGTAGTGTGACCTGGTTTAATAGAACCACCATAAACCATAATAGATGGTCTATTATGTCTACCCATAGCCATTAAAACACCTGGCATGTTCTTATCACAAGATGGGATACCAATATTGGCATCATAATGTTGAGCCATCATAATGGTTTCAAAAGAATCGGCAATAATTTCTCTGGATTGTAAAGAGTATCTCATACCTTTAGTACCCATGGAGATACCATCAGAAACACCAATTGTATTAAATTGCATACCTTTTAAACCAGCCTTGTTAACGGATTCAGTACACTTAAAGTTCAAATCCAACAAGTGCATGTTACATGGGTTACCAGTCCACCAAACAGAACCAACACCAACTTGACCTTTGTTGAAATCATCCTTCTTGAAACCGGTAGCATACAACATTGCTTGTGAAGCACCTTGATCCTTTGGTTGGGTGATGATCTTGGAGTATTTGTTGAATGTCTTTTCATATCTAGCTGCAGATGAGCTGAATTGTCTTTTCCCTGTAGATAACATTGTTTCTTATTACTCTTGTTATTTGGGGGTTTTTTGCTATCAAAAAGTTTTGATATAATTTTATTTTTGTTATTAATGACTGATGAGTTTATGAAAAAAAAAATTTTTCCTACACCGGTCTCGAACAAAATTCAGCCAATTGGAGTGAAACCGAACGTAAACAATCCGGAGAAACGTTGATAAAAGGGTAAATAATTTGTAAGAAAAGGCTGAAAATATGATCATTTTGTAGAGAATTGAACAACTCATTTCACTATATGGTTAGTTTTGTGAATATGTTTAATTCTTTATTTATTCAAAGATTCTTAATGAAATTAAGGTGTTCCGCAACTTGCATTAAATCCGTGACGTTTTCTACATTATAGTGCATGTATATACATATCTCTGCAGCTATAACACAATTTTAAAAAATTCCACAAAATCTACCAGAAACAAGAATTAAAAGATTTGATAAACAACTTGGTATCAATATATTAACTTGTAACAGAATGTCCAATTTTTAGAGAAATCAAAGAACAATTCCAAAATCTGATTATAAACTTATTATATAATCGGTCCGGGTAATAATAGTGAAAAATTCTTCGGCCATTTTATTTAATCAACAACAAACTTAAAACCTTTAATATATATCAATAATCCAACAACAACATCACCAAAATGTTCAGTTCAAAAGAGGTTCCTTCTTCAGTGAGCATCCAGGTGCGTCACTTTTCTAGAAGAACCATTGCATACCCATTCTACCGTGCCCCAAGAATGGATAGATATCGTCAAAACAAGAAGGATCATACATCATCATTAAGATTACAACTATATACTTTCCTAGGGAAAAAAAATTATAAAAATGAATATTTTCAAAACAAATATTCTTCTGCCCCACAAAATCATCATCCAAAATATATCACACCAAGAGCAGAAAATGGTATTCCATTAATTGATACAAAATCAGGTTTACCATTAGATGCAAATGGTCATGTTCAATCTTATCCAACTAGATCTTTCCAAAATGAGTTGCAACCTTTCCCACAAAACAAGAGTTGTAAAACTGAATTACAAGTGTCTAAAACTGATCGTGAAATCATTTACAAAAAAATTGTTGAAGAAGGAATCCCAACTCAGGAAGTTGCCATTCAATATGGTTTAAGAATCCAAAGAATAGAAGCTATAGTCAAATTAGTGGGAATTGAACACAGATGGAAAGAAAAGGTATGTTTGTTTCAAATATTTTTATGTTTTTTTGTTTTTTTTTATGATGAGACTATTAAAAAATTTTCGATTAGTCTTTAAGACATAAACATGGTTTCAACTTTATACTCTGATAATTTTAAAACAAAAGATCATTTTCATGATTTTTAAGAATATTCAATACTAACTTATTTTATAGAAATTAGCTTCCTCAGATGTCAAAACCATGGCTGAAACAATGTACAAAATGTTCCCATTGTTCAAGAATGGTCAAAATTATGAAAACTTGAGTGAAATTCCTGTTCCAAAGAAAACTTTACAATCTAGATTCTTAACAATTGCTGAATCTGAGCCATTTGGTCCAGTTGATGCTGCTAATATCTTGGGTTTGGAACCTGCTGCTGAAACTTTAAAGAGACTTTCTGCTACTGGGGAACATTCAAAACATTTGGTTGTTGATGTTCCAAAACCTGAACATAAAGAAAAAATAATCATCAAGGAAGCCAGTAAGAATGGTAGAGCTGGGTTTGAAATCAAAGCTGCTAAAGTTGGTGAAGTTGGTCATCGTTACGGTAAATCTTTACGTGATAACAAAAAGAATCGTAAAGTTGTCTTTAACAAACTTGGTAAGATGGTTTATGCTTTGGCCTGAACTAATTCAATTTAGTTTTTACTGTAAATATGAATCATAATGTAAATAGACGACTTTTAAAATTATTACCTACAACTTTGTATTTATAACTAAATTGTATTGTTCTCTATTGAAAACTTATCATATAAAATTATAATCATTATGCATTAATTTTTATTCTCATTGTCCTCTTTTCAATACAAATGAACGTTCACGATTCTTGTTCCCATTAGCACTAATGTTACTGTTATTCTTCTTATTGTCAGAAGCAGTTGTGCTTGGAGGTGATGTAGAATTACTAGTTGGTAAACTGCTATTGCTGCTACTTGTCCAATTAGTTAGATAATCAGCTTGTGCAAATCTATGTTTCTTCTTTTGTGTTGTTGATGATGAAGTTAATGTCGTATTTGTGTTTATAGTTGGTTGTTGTGATGGTGATGGAACTGCTCCTAATAAACCTTCATATCTAAACAAATCATCTCTGGACATTTGTGGTGAAACTGGGGATGAATTATTGATATTAATTGGACTTTCAGAATTTCTGGCTCTTAAATCTCTTGATGATGAAATACCACGACCATCAGTACGCATAGGACTATTACCAAATGAATCAGCTAATGATGTTTTAAATGATGTGTTAGATTTAGTTCTAGCCAAACTCTTGTTCAAAATAACGGAAACTTTCTTATCATAAATTTGTGGTGCACTTTCAAATGCTGCATTATACTGATCATTAGTACTGTAACGGGTATCAACTGAAGTAGAACGGAAATGATAAGCACTATCAAGGGCACCAACATTTGCGGCAAAATTAGAGCTACTTTCAGCATCTTTGGTGAAAAAAGAATCCAAGTTATCCAATTCAGCCCACATGTGACTCAAAGATCCTTCAGTTTCTTCAACAACTGATGCTGTATCAGGATTTTCTTCAATTGGTGGAGCATAATAATATTCTTCCATATGAAACTTAATTTGTTCTTGTTCTTCTGTAGTTTCAGGCTCTTCAGATTCTAACAATGCAACATATGAAGAATAAACAGCATGAACATTGTTTCTTGTAGTAGCAGCTGTGATGGCTGGCATTGGAACCGACCAACCAGTTTCATCAGGAATACCAAACAAAGTGGCAGTCTTTTCATAATCCTTTCTAATGGTCTTATTACCCAAACTCATTCTCAAAATATCTTTGTCTAATTTTGAACCTGAAATACTTGTGGTTTCATCCAACACTTCCAAAGCTTGTTGTGCATATGGAGTCAGTAATAATCTTAATAATGGTGAAATTAAATCAGCACCGCAGCCTTGGAATTGAGGTTCAGAGAAATCAATCTTTGGAAATAATAACTTTAAGACAGACATAGTTTCAACCTTCACCCAATCAATCTTATTGTACAATAAACCTAACAAGAATATAACAATTTGACCACTGTAGTTGTCCAGGTATGAAACTGCAATGTAATTCACTGTTTGACTCAAGAAATCATCCTTAGTTCTAAACTTATTCTTTGAGAAGGAATCAATTATTCTAGCTAAGTTAGCTTCATCATACTTATTGGCCATATCAATCAAGGTGTTTGCAGATTCAATAATTTCAGGGCTTAATTCATCACTGTCTAAAGCATGCAAATATCTTGGAACATTAGCTAACAAAGCAAATAACAATCTCGTATCAGACGCAATAATATCACTATCATTCAACTTATTCAAACGGTCAAGTAATTTTTGGGAAGTATCCCAAGAAGCTGAAGATCTCAACCCAATCATAATAATAGGTTGTAACCCTTCAAATTTACCTTCCCAGTTTGGTGGAAATGTAGTTATCAAACAAGAAACAGTGTCTTCAGAATCTAAATCAATCTTAGACAGGAATTTAGATAACACTGATAATAACTCAATGTATTCATGTTCATTTATTGTGTTCAAAGAAGCAATAGTTGCCCAAAATAATTGTGGGAAATCAATCAATTTTTCAGCATCTAACTCAGAAGTGATTGCATTCAAAGTCATCAAAATTTGCATAGAGAACCCTTGGATGTCTGAGGTTTCATCAGAAACCGTGTTGGATAGACGGTGTAACATATCTCTAAGCATTGATTGATCCAAGAATGATAACAAAGAACGGAAAACTTGGAATGAACGACAAGCAATATGTCTCACAGCACAAGTTGTAGCCCAAGATAATGCAACACGACACCAATCCTCTTGAATATTCGGTAATGTAGGTGTGAAAATTTCCAAAACATTACGGACCAGTAAATCCATATCTTTTGGTGAACGAGCACCATTTTTATCATTGTTCAAATCATCATAAACCCATAGAGACTTTTGATTGAATCTAATCATGTTCTTTGTTTCTTCCAGTTTTGGGTGACTGTTAGCAGTGCTCAATAAGTCAATGATCATCTTTGATGCAGCTTCTTGAACAATTGGCAAGTAATGATCCAACAGAACAAATGAAATATGTAATAGCAATGGTATCTTTGGAGTTAATGAATCTTTTGGAATCACAAGTAAATCTGATAAGAAAATCAAAGCTAATTGACCAATAGAAAAAACAGTATCTTTCCCTGAAAAACTGAAAATCTTGGATAAATCAGCAACGTATGGTAATCCTATATCGTTCTGTGGTATATGTTCTAAGGTCAACTGTGGTGGAACCATTGCTTTAGGCTCAATGTAAGAAACCAATGTATTAGTCAAAGTCAGACTTGCACCCGATAAATAAACCAAAACTTTACTTGCATATTCAACAAATAATGGATTCCTTTTGCTTAAACTGGTTTGAATAGCAAATGTTAAAATAGCATTAATGTTTCTTAAATTTGCACCATTACCTAGTGAAATCCATAAAGCTTCAATTTCATTTGGAATACTTTCAGAAAACTTGATTGTGATTTCGAACAAGTTAACTAAAACCATATATGAACTAATATCAATGTCATCTTCGGTAACCTTCAATTCAACAGTTTGTAACCATGGCAATAAAATTGTTAAAATATCTTTTCTCGATTCAAAACTAACAGTGTGGAAATACATGGTCAATTCAGAAATCAAATAAACATTTTCTTCAGGGAAGGATGATGCCAAGTATGTGGAAATTTCTAACAAAGCTCTCTTATAAATGGTTTTATTCTTGTTCATAACACGTTCCGCAAATGTACCGACTAATTCAGTACCAAAAAATCTTTTCTCAGCATCAATTAATAGCCTGATAGCTGCAGAACGAATTTGCAAACTGTTAAAACCACATCCATATAAAGCCAATAGCAAAATTCTATGACGAGATAATGGGTATTCTGGGTCTGCCACAAGTGCTTCAGAAATGATAACATAATAGTTTTCAATGACACTTACTTTTTGGTCAAAGATACACTTATCAAAAACTTCCGAATACAACTCTACATCATCTTGGTTGTACTTGAATAAACTTCTAAGTGCCTTTTGAGCTAAACCTTGGATCCTTTCATTTGAAGAACTTAGCAACAGATCAATCCAAGACATTAATCCAGAAAGATCAAATTTTAACAAAGTTTGACCACGTAATTCTTGCACCTTACCATTCAATAAAGAGACCATACAAGTGGTGGCTGAAATACTTAAAATCTGTCTTTCAAACTCGATAGCAGAATTCAAAGCTGTTAGGTCTTGAGAATTGCTAACACTTCTAGTCATTTTACGATAACGTTCTTTGGCAACTGATAAATATTTCCCATAACCACACCATTCTTTTAAAAAAGTGAAACAAGAAACCCTAGCTTCAAATGGTAACCATTTATTTGGGTCTGCTGTCTTTTGTAGACCATTATAGACATTTTCCAAAAATCCACAAAAGTACCGACGAAGTTTTTGAAACTCAAAACTATTTTGAACTTCATGTTGTGACAAAAACGATTTAACAATTTTAATGAAACTAACCAGCTTTCCAACAATCCATTCATCGTTAACAATAGATTCTTCTTCAATGAATCTTGAAACGATATTCAAAACATGTGTAACTTCGATTCTTAATCTATTATTTTCAGAATTAATTGATTTTCCAATATCTTGTTCCCATTGTGTGAAAATTGGATCAACAACTTCAATGAAGGTTTTGAAAATGTTAACATTCATGCAACTTAAACCAGCAATAATTGCATCTCTAACCTGTTGGTTAGAAACGTTTAATAAATTCAAAGTTAATTTGAAAACACTTCTAGCACTTGTGATAGTACTGTGTTGGATTGTTAGCATTTGTTGTTGTGCTTTCTTTTTCCCTTGAGAATTAGTCCTTGGGATATGCAATCTTTGTTCATTTGTTGAAGTCACAGAAGTACAAGCAACAATCAAATACAATTTCCATTGTTCAATCAAAACTTCAGGCGGGCCATAAGTTATTCTTTGTTGTGAATCACGATCATCACTAGCAATTTCCAAAATAGCTTCATATATTTGAACCAACCTTGTACAAACAATTGAACGACATAATGCCATTGTAATTGGACATTTTTCAAAACAAATATTCAAGAACTTTGGAAAAACTCTAAACCATAATGCAGAATCAACACCATAATCTGATTCTGCTAATCTAACTAAAACATCACGTCTTTGTTTCTGACTCAATTTAGCTAATCTTGATCTTTCAGCAACAGATAATGTTTGTTTTTGAGAAGCAATCAATTTGAAAAAATCCGTTGATTGTAGAATAAAATAAACTCTAGTGCCAATATCTGCAGCAAACTTTGAAGCTGATCTTGAATGTCCTAATGTTTTAGTTTTTGTGTTTTTAGTTTGAACGTATAAAGCTTCATCAAAACTTTCACTAATTTTCAAAATTTGTAAACCTAATTTACGAATTTCAAAATCTTGGGATGATAAAAAAAATAAACCATGACCTTCAACTTCTTCAATAACGGTGATTGTGTTTTTCCATTGAAGTTCATCAACAATGCTATGCTCTTTATCATCAGCAACATCATCTAAGCCATTTAAAGATTCAATCTTGTTTTTCTCATCATCTTTCTTTTGTAAGGATTGTAACCAAGATTCTAATAACTCATAATATAACCTTAGCAAATCTTTAGAGATTACAAAACTTTGGGAATAACTTGATCTTTCACTGAAGTTAAATGCAAATTTAGCATATAGACTAATCAACCCTTGTGGATTTTTCTTTGAAGCCATCAATTTCAATGCACCAGAAGCAGCAGTAGCCACTCTAACATCACTATGTAATGAATTTCTGCACAAAATTTCAATAAGCTTTCTAGGATGACCAGAAACGCACCATGGTAATGATTCAAAAACAACAGCTAATAGTTCAGTGTTTAAATTTTTGTTTATTTGAACATTCATATCTGAACCAAATCTAAAACCACTAAATGGGGATTTTGAGCCATAATAAAATGGTGTTGTTGGTGTAGATTGAGTTTGAATATCACTTTGACCTGGAATAGAAGCACCAACAGCTTTGTCTAGCAAGGTTACTAATGCATTAACGTATTTGCAAATTTCATCATGATTAGGATCAGTAATTTCTATATTAATATCTGGTTTACTAATAGCATCAATTTTTTCTGGGAAAACAGGTCTTTCTGTATCAGCTAAAATTGCAACATATGATCTAATTGCAAGGACAACTTTTTCATGTTGAACATTATCAACACTATGACCATTAAACCCAGATTTTATCAATGGGATGATATAATTTTCAATTGTTGAATTATGTTCAGCATACCCAATAACTCTAAATGTTTGAACAAATGGATAAATAATTTCAGGATCTGTAACAAGCCATTTACCCTTGTTAAAAAATAAGGATTTTATAATTGATTCAACTTTTCTTGTAGTGTTGTTCAAAGATTCTTTACATCTAAAGACATAAACCCATAGTAATCTTGAAATGCATGTTGCAATAACAACTCTCTCATCCAATGTAGTATGTTTTGATTTCAAAGTTTTTATCATTGAGTCTGTTAAATCATACCAAGTTGAAAGGAATATTTCATTTTGAGAAACTGATAACACTGTAGTTAATAATGTCAAATTTGTGGTCCATCCCTTTTGATTAAATTCAACATTTTGGCAAGTTTTAAATAATAAATTCATAGCTTCAACCCAAGTTGGATGATTTACTTCAGCTGTTAAGGATTCAGCTAATGGTAGTAACATATAGGTTAACACTTGAGAATAAGCTAATTTAATTGAATGGCTTTGTGTTTGGCTGAAAAACTTTGAAATTGATAATAAAAAATCGGCACTTTCTTCAAAATCTTCAGGTGGATAACTTTTTAATCTTAAATATCTCATACCATGAATTAATAAATGAATTGAAGGTTCAATTTCTCTTGGAACCACAGGTGGAATTTTTTCCAAATTTGCAATAAAACGATCACTAACACTAAGGAATCTTTTTTCAGACATATAACCCAGTAATTCAGCAAATAAGTTCCAACTTGCAGATCTTATAATGGAAGAAGAAATTAAAATTGGATCTGTTGTTCTTAATTGTGCAAAAATGATTTCTTCTAGTTTATCACCTAAATCATCACCATTATAATCAAAATTAACTTGTTTAACAACTTCAATCAAAACACGGCATAAAATATAAATACTGATTAAAGATTTTCTTTCACCTTGAATTGCAGTTTCTCTTGAAGATTGAACTTGTTGTTCAAGAAAACCTAATTTTGTATCAACTTGATTAATTGTAGATTTTGAAGAGTTGTTTCTTTTGTGTGAAAATCTGCTAACAGTACTTGAACTATGAGAATGTTTTTTATAGTTGGCATTTTCTTTATAATCCTTTAATGAAGTAATAGCTTTTTCAGCTGCATCAGCAGCCATAGCAGCAACTTCAGCTTTTGATTTTCTCCAAAACATTATTGAATCAATAACAGGTTTGGGGTTTTTTTTCGAAATATAACCTAAAGATGCAATAATTTTATCAAAAGAAGGATCGACACCTTCTGCTAACAAATCCACAATTGGTGGTTCAGTATTCAATGGATAAGTTAGACATAGGTTTAGTTTTCTTTCAGCATGTCTAACAAATTGGGTAAACAAGATGTGCAGGGTATATTCTGTTGAAGTTTTTGAATCAGTAGCCAGCTTCTTCCTTATAGTTTTGATTTCATCCAAAGCTGCACTATTTGATGTAATTCTTTTTGATTCAATAGTCAGAGTGTTTACTTGAACCTGAGTTTCAGGTGATTCCTCTTGAGGTTGTGGTGGTATTTGAATTTGATGAACTTCTTGAGTTGTTGGTGGTGTAACCACTTGATTTGTTGGTGGAATCACCACTTGAGTTGTAGGTGGAATCACCACTTGAGTTGTAGGTGGAATCACCACTTGAGGTGCTGAGGGTATTACTATTTGAGGTTCTCGTGGAACTGGTGGCACCTGAACCTGTGGTTGTGGTTGTAGTTGTGGTTGTGGTTGTGGTTGTGGTTCTGATTTAGCTTGGGATTGATGTTGTAATTGTAGTTGTTCATTAAAGTCATATGCAGGCTGTAGTTGTAAATCTGATGGCTGAGGTTCAACTATTAGTTGTAGTTGAGATGCAGGTAAAGATGTATGGAACTCATTATCTTGTTTTGAAGTTTGCTCTGAAAGATTTGGTTCACTCTGTTGACTCTGTTGAGGTTGAACTTGTAATGCAGGTTGATGTTCTGGTAATGGAGCTGACTTTTGATGATGATTCTGGATAGATGGCTGCATTGGAGGATATGTGAATTGGCGAATATCAGCAACAGGCGTTTGGTAGTGGTGTTGTTGCTCTTGATGTTGCTCTTGATGCTGTGTCAGTTGTTGTTGTTGTTGTTTATTCTGTTGTTGTTGAACATCGCTATTAGAAGTTTGTGGGTAAACCATCATTGCCTTGTCCAAATCAATCTCAAAGTGGCTATCTGATGTAGCGCCTTGATCTGACATTCTGGAAATTGTTTCAATTCAAGTTCTTTACGTCTTCGTTGGGCTGATTTTATAGTTGGTTGAATCTGGCCCATTAATTTGGTGATGATCTTTTGATGATTTGCCATTCCACGCAGCTACACCCAGACATCTTTTCGTGTCAAATATATAAATAAATTTGTAATTTAAAGAGATAAATTTAATAGAATGATTGAAATCATTATTTTAATTAAATTCTATGAATTATTTAGATTATAAATATGTTTTGAATCAATTTGATACCATTTCTTTAATCCAATTTATAATTAATACTCCTGAATATTCATTCAGCACCACCGAGAATCGAACCAACAAGTATTTCCTAATTAGGAAATTATAAGGTTTTTATACCAAATCATTAGAATTTAACGTGAATTTAACTATAAAAATTATTGATCTAAGATAATTGAGCATGTAGAATCCAAAAATCACTATTAAATTGACTTAAATATAATAAATTTAGGTAGTAAAGTAGTTGTGTGTCCCAAACCAGGAGAAATATCAACAGTTTGGCAGAAATGTTGAAAGATAGTACTGTAAAGATTTGAAAAAAATTGGATTATAAGCTGGAACAATATGGATGTACTCATATATTTATTAGAATCGTCAGTTGATGAGAACAGCAGCTGTGGAGATTTAGTATCATCTTTAAACAAGTCCAAACTGAGAAGTATTGCCCTTTTCGATGAAACTTTGGATGGTTACGTTGTACTGAAAAAACAAGCAGATCAAGTGGTGGTAAATTTGACTTTGGATCTTGCTGTTGAAGGTACTCAAGAACAATTGGTAAATTTGAAAACCATTGAATTAACTGATCCTTTAAAATCAACTACAGATACTGTTATTTATAAATTTAATTTATTTTTATCATATCCAAAGATTCAAATTGATGAACCAAGATTAAAATTAAAAGTGCAATCGTCATTAAAACAGAATAGAGCAGAAGAAATGGAACAACAGCAAACGAATGATGATGATGAGGATGCAAATGAGGATACAATTTTAGAAGATTTTTATCCGGCAGAAAGAAGAAACATACTCGGTGATATAAATCCAATAGTAGCTACAAGGAAAACAAAATTTTTGATGTCCCATTCAATTTTACCGGATTCATATATAAAGGATAATAAAGTTGAAATTCCAGAAGATGAATCACATCATCAAAATGCACAATCACAACTACAAATGTTAACAAAAGAAGTTTCAATACCGGCAATCAGAGCATTAAACATTCGTGTGCGTAATATTAAAATTAAAGATAATTCAATTTTATCAACTGTTGATGTTGAACAATCTCGAAGATTCAAAAATTATTCAGAATCATTATCAAATGTTTGTCCAATCATATTAAACAAAATCAATTATAAATTTAGAGGAAATTGTATTCCAAAATTTCAAAATTTATTCCCTATTAAAATATCAAATAATGATAGTTATAGTTTTACATTTCAATTAGCTTCTGATGAATCAATAAATTATAAAACAATGATTGATATTGATTATGAAGTTGAAGGCCATTATTTGCAAACTAAATGGATCACAAATATTGAATTCAACAACATTGTTAAACTGCGTAAAACTTCAACTTCAACTTCATTATTATCATTAACATCACCTGGAGGTAATAATTCTGTTGGTTCAGGTTTAACAATCAGATTTATTGGTAATAAAAAAGTTAAACTTGGTCAAGAATTTAAATTAAAAGCACATATTTTAAATAATTCTAAAAAAGATAGAAGTTTAGTTATGGTTTTCAATTCAACTCCAGAAACTTATCAACCTAGTTTACCAAAAATTAAATCACATATTCAAACAAATTTAAATTTATTAAAATATTATTCAAATTCAAAAATTAAAACTACTGGTATTTTAAGTTTAGTTAACGAAGTTCATTTTAAAGTTAACAGTGATCAAGTATTTGAAAGTGAAATCGTCCTCATTGGATTAGAAGTTGGTGTTTTCAATTTAAGTGGTGTTAAATTAGTTGATTTAATTACTGGAGAAAGCATGAACTGTGATAAACTGTTACAGGTTATTATTACGGAATAATACTTCATCAATGTTTTCTTAATGACTTATATATATATATAATATGGTATAAAATGGTTATATGTTTTAATGAAATATGTGTGTGTATATCTTTTGTTAAATCAGTTTTTCCAAAAATTCTCTTCTTAATTTTTCATAATTAGTTCTATTAAAGACAAAATCTCTTTTACGTTTTTTTGGAACTTCTAATAACAAATCACCAAATTTTTGATAAATATCTTCTTTTGGAATCCCACTTTCAACGCAAAGTCTTAAGAAACTACTCAAATAGATTAAAATGTTAGCTCTTAAAGGTGGTAAACTTTCCAAAATTTTTTCTAAAATATCTTGATTTCCTTTGAAATTATCCAATAAATAAGTTGATAAATCACTTGAAACAATCCCACCATCCAAATTTCTTAATAATAATAACAAGACACGAGCAATTGCTCTTGAAGAGCTTCCATCGATGCTTTGATCTGCACGACCTAAATCTTTCATATCTAAATCTTTATCTTGATCGATAGTCCGTATGACTCTTTTTTCTAATTCATGAGTAAAATTCAGTTTAGTTTCATCAAACATGTCCAAAACAATATTATTAGTTAAATAATTGATCAAGGTATAGATTGGTTTTGGAATACCAGTATGAGTTGGATCACCATTTAATTCATCAATAGTACAACCAAAATAACTCTTTTCTGCATCAAAAGTACAAGTAATGAAAAAATCTTGTAATTTATAAACTCTCAACACTAAAGTTTTTTCAAATTTTGTACAACCAATTGGTAAAGTTGATGAAACTTTAATGATTTGTGATGAATCACGAGGCATGATACCTTTTGAAGGTTCAAATTTATTTGATACTTGCTTATGTGGGAATTTATGTTCAGCATTATCAACAGCATCAATTATTTCCCAATATAATTTACAATTACCAACATTATTTAATTTGACTTGAATTGTTGAGCATGTTAAAATTGGAACTTTTGTCTTATTTTCCAAATTTTCAATAGTTATTGAAGGTCTTTTTGAATGATTTTCTTCATCATCAACTTTTTTCAAAAATGTTTTAACAATATTATTTCTTTGTTCATTATTAATGATTGGTAAAGAAATTGTAAAATCACCAAACACTGGTTTATGATCAGATAAATAAATCGGTGGAGAATTATAATCATTAATAGTGACATAGTTGGATTTAGAATGAAAGATTCTGTCAGTATAAGATGGTAAACGTTGTTCATCATAAGTGTTTGGTTTATTTGGGACTGTTTTATAAGTTGGTGGGAAATTAATTTCACCTTCTTGAAAATCAGAAAAAATTCTACCTCTATCTTTTTCTTGGGATAAAGTATCAAGAGATAATAAAGTTTTATAATCTTTGTTATCAATCAATTGTTTGATATCTTCATAATCACCTTTCAATCTATAATTCAAATCACCACCAATGAAAATTATGTTTTTATTCAAATCTTCTTGAGAATTAACTTTTTCGATTGGTAACTTTGGTAATTTCTTATCAAGTTTTAAGTTATTTGTTTCCTCAATTTCTTCCTTTTCATCTACATCATTTTTTTGGGGGACTTCTGGGGTTTCAGTAACATCAGTTTCTGGTTCATCATTCTTTTTTTTTGAAAGATCTTTGTTATTTTTTTTGCCCTTTTTGTTCTTATTTTTTTTGTTCTTTTTTCCTTTATTTTCAGTAACAGTTTTAATGTTGATATCTTCATTTTCTTTATTCTTTTCTTTATTCTTTTCTTGATCTTTAGTTTCTTCTTTTTTTTCTTCAACTTGTTTTTTTTCAACTTGTTTATTTTCATCTCTTTCCTTTAATGTATCTTTAACAAATTTAACTTCCTCAACTTCTTCATCACTTTCAATATCCAAAGCTTTAACAAGATCATCCAAATCATCAACATCATACAAGATTGATTGATCATCATTAGCTAAAACACCATTTGATGTGACAAGAGGTAAATAATTTTTTATACCTTGTAATTCTCTTCTTCTTTTTAATAAGAAACTTTCATTTTCACCAGCAGCAAAATGACAATCTAAAAATGAAAAATGATAATCATTAAATTTAAAATTTGTTAAAATTGCACCTTTATTACCATAAAAATTTAAGATACCGGTACCAATGGAATGGATATCAAAATCATGGAAATTTATGGCAAGTGAGTTTTTAACAAATAAAATGGAAGCTAAACCTAACAGTTTGTTTGTAGCCATTATTTTATAATCACCACCAATTATAGAAAGAATTTTATTTGACCAATGATCGATGGGGATTTTAGAAGATCTCAAATTTTTAGCAGACAGTGGAATAGTTTCTTGAAATGCAATGAAATACATATCAATTGGGTTTTTTTGAAGTTTTTCATTACCATCTTGTTGTTCAGAAATTTCCTCTTTTAAAAATAAATCAGAAATATCTTGATCAGTATTAAACAATTCGTCCCCACCTAAATTCCAAGTCACATACCTTAACTTCAAATCACCTAAATGCATATAATCCTTTTCAGTTTCTTTTAAATGATGTTTTAAAGAATTATGTTCATTGTTAATTTCTTCATAATCTTCTGTAGTTTCCTTAACTTTAATTTCTCTAGTTTTTAAAAATTGTAATCCATCTTGCCAAATTTGAACAAATTCATCAACTTGTTTTCTTTCTGAAATGTTAACAGTACCGAATTGATATCCAGCCAACATTACAATAATATTTTGCTTTTCAGTATCATCCAATACTTCTAAAGTATCTTCTGGGATTAATGGAATAAACTTTTCATACAAAGGTTGTTTAGCGGATTGAATAGCGTAACGAGGAATATCATCCTGGTCATCTGGTGGGAAGTAAAACAATGTTGACCCGTTTGTCTCCAACTTGATCATGATGGTTTCTTTTTAGTTACTTTATTAATTAAAAAGTATTATTGTTCATGATGTGTTGTTTTACTTTTGACAGCTTTTTATTTTCATTTTTGGGTAACTGCCGAAATTATTAAAAAATTTAACGCAATTGTAAAAATTGAACAAATTTTTAATTTTTGGTTAAATTTTGTGGTTTTTAGTAGAAATTAACTTGTGAATTGATTATTAAATTGTGTTTATTTTGAATATTTTTTTTATTACGTTTAAATTGGGTTTTTATTGGTAGAATTATGATTTTTAGAGCATAAAAATGATATTTAAGGTTTAAATTCGGTTTCATTGATTTAAAAAGATTATGGTTGGTAATAAAGTGTTTTTATAGTTCCTTTCAGTTCTATATTCCAATATTATTCCTTCTTATCTCGTCTTTTTGTTTTTAATTATAGATCTTTATTTCATGCATAATCATGCATATCTGTAATATATAAAGAGAGGTTATAAAACAATAAGTTGAGGCTTTGGCTGAGAAATTAGATCCTAAGAGATAAAATTGGTGTTTTTTGTTTCTATCCATATAAAAAGGCTAGTTTGATTCTTAAATTCTTATAAACATTTTTGTTAACTACGTTAATTAGTGTACAATATTGATAAAATGTTATTCTTAAAGCATTTCCGCAAATCCATTTCTAAACCAGAACCAGAACCAGAACCTGTAAAGACAGAGTTAAGCATGTTATTACAACATTTGATTTACAGAGATAGTGAGGATTCAAACTTGGTTCAATATGAAGTCCTAAGACAAATGATCATGTCTTTTAACTATGAATGCACTTATGATGAGCCATTAAGACTAGTCCCAAGAGGAACTGATAAACAAGGTTATATTATCTATCCAAATGAAGAAGATGCCAAAGTTTTAACTAAACCTGTTCGTTATTGGATTGATTGTTTAGAAACTAATGAATTGAGACGTTTAATTAGATTATATTCTGGTGAAAATATTGAACATATGAGTCATCGAAGTTTGATTAAATATTTATGTTTATTAGTTGGATTTAATTACATTGATGAGATGCATTGGTTTTTTGCTAATCTTAGTCTTGCTGGAAATAAAAATAATTGGTAACTGTTTATATTTTAATTTAATACATTTATAATTGCAAAGGTGATATAAATATAAGTTATTAAATATAATTAATCCATTTAAATTCTTCGATTCTTTAAATTTATGATTCAATTCAATTCTTAATAATTAATACTGTGGCAAAATGTGTCATGCTGCGCCGTTCAAATGTCATGCTGCGTCGTTCACGTTCAAATGTCAATATAAACTAAACATTGGGACAAATTTAAAAACTTTTAAACTGTTAACACTCAGTTAAGAAATCAAAATGTCACCAGTACCATCTTCAGAAGCTATTAAATATGGTACCATCTTGGCAAAAGCATTTCACCCTCTATCATTCAACCAATTCATTAATCCATCATCAATTGAAGATCAAATCACTTCATTTTCATCAAGAGCTCAAGATTATTTAAACTCAAATGACTCTTTTATTATAAGTGAGCAAGGTGTTGTAAGTTTATGGATAAAACCAGGTGGTGTTTCACCACCATCAAGTTCTGAAATTCATCCACCAAATTTATCAATTTTAATAAAAAAATTAGATGAATCAATTAAAAAAATTGGCTTAAATAAGTTGAAATATTATGAATTATCATTCTTAGCTAAAGATCCTGAGGACTCATCTGCTAAATCTGTTAGTACTGTTGTCAAACCTATTTTAGAAAAAGCCATTAAAGAAAATGTTCCTGTTGTGTTGCTTGCTGTTGCTGAACATGCTAAACAAATTTATTTACATTATGGATTTCAAGTTAAAGATACATTAGTGTTTAAAAATGGTGAAATTGAAACTTGGTTAATGGTTTATAATTTTAAATAAAGTGAAAATAAAAACTACATTTTCAATATATATATATATATATTATATAACACTATTATTTACTTTTATCAGCTTTATCGACATCAAATACAGTTCTATCATCATCAAAACTTTCACTTTTTTTGTTCTTTGATGACGAACCACCAGTTTGTGTAAATGCATCGGTATTATCTTCATCTTCTGAACCTAAATTCAGACTATCATTATCATGATTTAATGAATTATATTGACCGGTATGATCTCCAGTATTATCATTATTACCATTATTATCACCATCTAAAGATTGTAAATCATCCAATTCAAAATCTGCTGCATTTTCTGGATCTGTTGGTAATTGAGATGATGCAGCTAACATGTATGAACTATCAGTTGGTCTCCAAATGAATGCAATTGAATCAAAAATTACAAAATAAACTAATGATGGCCAAAATTCTAGATAAAAGAATCTAGTCTTCCAATGTTCTTCAACTAAATCTGTTGTTGACATACCAATGAAAATAAATGAACTAACAACAACACCTAACACTAAAACTAATAATGATATGAAAATAATTCTAAATAATTTTTTATACATGTTCAATTTGATCATTTGTCTTTGACTACCTAATAGTTGAGTTGTCTTAGTTAATGAAGATAGAATTAACATGTAAAATATAGCTGTAATAATCACAATTAAAATTGCACTAATACCAGCAACTGTTGATGTACTTTCAGCATTTGCTAAATAACTTGAAATGATAAAAAACAATGCAAATATAAAATGAACAAATGTAAATAATTGACATTTTAACATTGTTTTTCTATCCAATTTTGGATAAACAATACCATAACCTAATGAAATAACCAATAATAAGAAGAATGAAAATGAAAATTTAAACCCATTTAGTATAGAAATGAAAACCATATAAACTTTAACACCTGGATCTAAATTACCTTTTCTATTTTCTAAATCATAATAACTCCAAACAAGAACAGTTTCTAAAGTTAAAAATGCAAAAAAAAATAAAATATATTTTTGTAATGGTAAAACTTCATGCTTATGTTTCCAAAAATTAAATCCATAATAAGCAAAACTAATAGCATAAGCAATTGCTAAACCACCATATAATGCCAAGTTTGGATATTCAGAAGCAGCTAAATTACCAAAAGAATTTCTGAAATTTACTAACCCTTTGTATTTACTAGCATCATCATTATTCATGTAAGTAGCAACACAATAGTAACCAGTATGTTTAACCATATATTTCTTTGAAACTTCTTTTTTTTTTAGACGAAATGTAGAAATTTCTGATTGATTTTTTTGATCATTAATAATAAATAGCCCAATATTTTCTTTTGGACAAAATCCATCATTCACCGCATTTTCATCACAAATATATTTACTATTTCCATCTGTTAATGATTCTCCTAAAGAATCAACATCTTTATATTCAAAAATAACAACAGCTAAATCAACATCTTTATTTTCATCACCATTGTGTTTAGTTAATTCAAAAGTAATATAAGGATCTTTACCACCCCAAGTGTCTTTACCGTACATACCAGCACATCTCTCATTATATGCTTGATCAATACGTTCTTTATTAGCAACTGCTGAAGAAAGTAAACCTAGTAATGCTAGGTATTTAAACAACCGACTCATCTATTACCTTGTTGATTTGTGTATTGTAAATTAAATATGTAATATAGGTGATATATTCTATTAGAAACCACCCACTCAATTTCTATTTTATGAGTTGTTATTAGTTGTTCTAGATGATTCTAGTCTCTTTGCTGATTTGTTCCTTCTTCTCCTTTTAAGTAAACTGTGTAGTGTTACCCTGTAGGGGCTGATATATATTTGAGTGGATTTGACCTTTTAAATAATATTCATTTAAAAGTATATTTTAACAAAAATGGATATTACGATTTAATTGAAAGAATTTGAACATTTCTTTATTGGTTAACAAATTTTATTCATTCACTTTTTCTATTAACTTTAAAATTTTTCCAAGTTTTAAAACCATGTTGCATATTTTTTATTGACTTTATATAACAATTAAACCCATCAGTAATAACGATTGTACTCCATAACTGGCAAAGTTATTGAGTAACCGTATCTTCATCAATTCATTGATGATCTTTTCCTTATTCTATTTATTTTATACTCATATCGGAAATAAAGCGGATTTCGGCTTTCGGCTTTCGGCTTTCGGATTTATACTCTACATCATACTAAATAAACAGAACATTAATAAATATATACAAGTTCAGTCACCAGGTATGATTCTCCACTATCAATTCATCCATTGGACTCAATTGGCATCTAACATCTCTAGTCAAAGATTCAGGTGCACAAATATAAACTCTTCGTTTTATGGTACTACTTGGTAAAATCACTTCCATTGGAGGTTTACCATAATGTATTTGTAAAAATTGATCCTTTTCAGTATGATCATCATCTTTTTCCTCAGTTTCTGTGTTTGTATTGGAATCATTTTTATCAGATGATGCATCATATCTAGTATAATAAACATGAATATCCATTCCTCCCTTATTTAAATACTCTAAATCATTTTTAATTAAATTCAACTGTTTAAAATCATTAATCAACCAATGTAAAGAATATTTACCAATATCATTTGTAGATTTTGCAACTCTTTGAGTGAAAAATGCTAAAACTGAAGAAACACCTAATCCACCGCCAATACCAACAACGCTTTCGAATTCATCATCATTTATAGTGTCAATTGGGAACTTACCATATGGACCATCAATCAACACTTTAATAGAACTCTTGTTTTTCAATCTTGGTAAATAATTAGTTAATCCTTTTTTACATTTTAGATAAATAACTAGTTTATCATCAGATTGAGTTGATCTGATTAATGAAAATGGATGTGATTGCCAACATGCCCAAACTGGTGTTAAAAAATGTAAGTAAACATAAGAACCTGGATAAAATTTTAATGCTAATGGATTTTGAAATTCTAATTTTATAAAATCTTCACCATAAACATCAATTTGAACATCATTTACAACTCCATTACAAACAATTCTAATAATTCGAACAACCCAATCAAAACATAAAATACCAGCCATGGAATAAACCCAACCCATCCAACCAAGTGTTTCACAATGTTTCCACATTGCTGCAACAAATAACACTGAAAATGCCAAATGGAAAAATAAAAACACTTCATAACATAATTTTCTAAAAAATTCAATTGAAAATCCTAACATTAAACCAATTACTAAAGTACCAACTATTCCCCAATAAAAATAAGCATCTTTGGCCCAAACTGAAAACCCACCACCATCTTTACTTCTTGCATAATGAGTCCAGATCACTGAATGAACAACTGAAAGGATAAAAAAAATTATTGCAATAAATTTATGAAATTTAATCATAGTTGCATGTGTCATCAATCCAAAATATTGGAATGGGTTGTTTCTAATTCCCATCAAATACATCACTGGCATCAATGAAAAAGCAATTATATCAGTTCTAAAACTTATTAAATCTAAAAGTTTAAACCAAGTTGTAGTTAAATATGCATTTAATTCCAATGAATAATTAATACAACACATTAATAACACTTGAACAAAAAATAAAAAGCAAATTATTATTTCTAATCTGTTTAAACCAAATCCAATAGCATCATAACGATAAGTGAAATTTCTGTTGAATTTTTGTCTTGTAGAATATGGAATTAATTTATAACCAAAATAATTATAAAACCCACTCAATCCAATAATTCCAATCCAAAACCCAACACAACCCCATCCTAACCTTTGGCATATTGAAATAAAATAATTGTAATCATGGAAAGTTCTCCACCACCAACTAAATGTATCATTATCAATATATAACGGAGTTGTGACATTACTACCTTTTGGAAACAAATTAGCATCCTGTAAATAATTCGAAGCATTCATTTGATATTTTTTTAAAGATTCAATGGTATAATCAGTTTTGGCTCTTAAATTACATCTTTTGCAGATATGATCATACCCATGATCTCTTTCTCTTGACGAATTTGCAAAAGTGTTAATACAATTTGTTATTGAACCTAACCATTCAATGTTTAAACACTGGCAATTCCAAGTATTGACATTCATATGTCCACCAGCAGCAGCAGCAGCTTTACAATCCCAAGTTTTCTTTCTAAAAAAATAGATACATGAAGATGCAACATGTGAATCTGAAATAACCAAAGCATTAATAGTTGTATTTAATAATGTGAGTATTAAAAAAAATTTAAGCTGCATATTGAAAGATGAAGTTTAATAATAGAAAATAATTAAAACAAAATCAAATAAACCTGAATCTTACAAGATATTTATAAGATATTTTATCATGGCTTAATTCCTATTTTTTTTGCTCAGATATTTTTCCACCTACTCTATTAAATGTTGACTTTATGTTTCATGCCAAAGTGAGCAAATAAAAATTATTAACTGTCCAATGAAAAAATAGACAAACGAATCTGAGCTGCAGACCCTTGAATTATTGCCTGTTTGTCAAACATTCATGAATCTCAAGAGATCTAAATCGAATCTATGTTCATCCTTTTTGAAATATTGAGCCTGTCAATGTGGTTTTAGTTTAAGGGTCCAATCTAAATTGACGCATATCGATATCAAAAGAAATTATGGATGAAAAAAAAAATTTTATTATGTAATTGAGATGTATATATGAACTAATAATTACCAAGCAAATATGTGTTATGAGCAAATAACTTCTATGATTTCATCTAGTTTTGAGTAAATTGATGTGAAAGTTCACCTGAAAACTAATCTCGATTATTTGATGTAGTTCATAAGTAAGCAAAAATTGAAGTTGAGCTCACAAACATAGGGACTTCCTGACACTCAAGTAAAATGAATTACAATCTTGATTTTTAATTGTCTATAATTTTTATTTGCAGGACATTTTCTCAATTGTTTTTTTTTTACTTATTCGTCCTCCAAGAAATTTAGTGGAGCTAACAAAGTAGAATGTAACCTTCAAAATCATGTGGATAGTTGGTCAGAAAATTGTAAAAGCACTCAATTGTAGTAGTGATTTTAATCTCAATTCTTCTCCTTTCATTTTGTTATTTTTTTTTTTAAATATAACGATAATATGGAAAAATACTATAAAATATAACTAGAGAACTCTTTCAAAAATTCTATTCAATTTATAACCTTAAGATTATAGCACTACAGTGCCAGATGCTAGTACGCAGCAGAACTACGTTTTTTTTTTTTTTTTTTTAATAACGAAGATATTTATTAAAATGTATGGAAAAAAACTATAAAAGATAACTAGACAATTCTATAAAAATTTATTCAACTTAGCTTAAGATTATCTGATTCCTTAGATGGGTAATATATCCTTGTATCGATGAATCCTAAGAAGAAATCACGTAATAATTATATTATTTAGATTTTTTTTAACTTTCAATCTCAATTAACGCAAAAATTGGAATTCTTTTGTTAAACTTGGGAAAATGAAAATTTCTGCATAACACAGCAGCATAAGGCATTATAAGGCAGAATATGCATCAAATTGCAGTTTTATATTTGGATGATTTCTACTTAGGATTTTTCGATATAAGAATATATTAACCATCAAAGGCATATCAAATTATCTAGTTATATTTTCTAGTAATTTCCATATATTTTTAATAAATATTACCGACGTTATAATATTTACAGTATTTAGTCTACCAGTGATTATTAGTGCTTGCGTTTCCACCATTATATGCCTGTTACAATATATTAATTAAAAATATCAGATAAGATGACGTACAATATAAATTATAGTTATGACTTTATTAATTTCATATACCAACATCCTTTTTCTATAGCTTTAATTTTATCTATAATTGTGTTTTTGCTTAAATCTGCAGACCAAAATTTCTTTTTTTTAAGTCCGATCGATGAGATTAATCAAGAGTTAAGAGTTTGGGAATATAATCCTAAGAAGGCTGTTAAAAAATCATCTTCACTACTCAGTTCTTCTTTACATCATAATTTAAAAACAATATAATATTACCTTTTATTTTAATACAAACCATAAACCTTTTTCTAAATGACTAAATACAAACCCACGAGAACAACCAACTTTTAATTACCATCATTGGTTGGTTCCTTGAAAAAAGCACCAACAGAAGCACCTAAATATAATTTTAATTGGTTTTTAGTAGCTGGTAAAACCTTACATTTAACCAAAACCTCACCGTTTAAACGTTCATATGCTTGGAAACGATGACAACCACCAAATGCAAAATAGTAGGTTTCATCATTTTCTCTGATTGCTAACACATCAATTGGTGGTAATTCACCATTTAAATCTCTAGCTTCTTCTAATGTACAAGTTTTAGAGGCCATTGGTATACCTCTTAATTGTGATTCCATAGCATCAATTTTAGAATAATCTAAGACTGGTGGGATTGGTCTTTTAATTTGATCTAATGGTAAGTATGAAATTTTACCAATATGAGAAGATTGAATTGACATGTTTATTGTATTTGTATTGTTAATCTATAAAGAATTAAAGAAATATTGGGATTAATTTTTTTGACACTTTGAACCCTTTTTATACACTCGGTGATTTTTGATGATCTTCGAATCTAGACGTCTTAGCTAAGCACACGACGCTTACAAATAAACATATATAGTAGAATTACAAGAAAAAATTTTACAAACAACTATACTGAGGATTTCATTATTAATTAATCATTATTAGTATTACAAATTATACAAATTATATCAAACCTAACCGTTCTAAAATATCTTTCTATCATAAGATTCATATGTCATTAATACCCATAGAGACTCTGCCAATCTCTGCATTTTGCACCAGCTGGTTGATAAGCTGTTCACTGAACCGTAGTTGGTGCTGATCTTTATTATTAACTGGAAGAGTATTTAAACCAGTTTCATTAGGTGTTTTTTCATCAATTCTACCAGATAACACCTTATCTAAACTCATAATGTTATTACTTGAGTTTATCCGTGTAGGACTGTTCATTCCACTACCTGGGAATGACTGATAAGTATAACTATTAATGTCATTATTAACCATATCATTATCATCATCCAACTCATTATTTGGAGTATTAATCAAAGTGACATTATTAATATCTTGCTGTAGTTGTAGTTGTAGCTGTAATTCTAATTCATTTTTTAACTCTTGTTCTGTTTCCCTTTCTATTGTGGTTATCAAATCCAATGGTACAAGGGTTCCAAATCCAAAGATTGCTATTCCTCTTAGTTGTGACATATTTTTTTAATAAATAAAAATGTCTACCCTTTGAGCTGAAAATGTTTGTATACAATAATGAAGAATATATATCGATTAAATTTTTTATTTATCACCCCTAATTTCAACAGTCAGATAGTCATTCATTTAATTCATAAAGACGTACTTTCTCAAACTAAAACTTTTTTTCCGTCCACAAACATGGGGAAAAAATTCTTTGGTGGCAGCCTACCCCAAATGCCCCAGTTGCCCACTGTGAGTAGCCCGGGGACAAAATCAAAAATATGTCCGCTGCTACGGGAACTACAGTGACACCAGCATGACCTGCATTCCACAAATGTCACTGGTTAATTTCAGACATTAATAAATGCATAATAATACATTAAAATCTGCATAAAACGGGTCATACATGTAATGCAGGTTTAATCCTGGTGTCGGAAAAACAGATTGGCGGATATTTGGAAAATTTTATGGACGCGGTGAAAGCGTGGAGAGTTTTATGAGCTATTTGCGGACATGAAAAATTATATCTACGAGGGTTGAAACTAAAAACCTTAAACCCAATCTATGTTATTTTTTTTTTGAACTATATTAACCCACTCTTTTTCAGGTTTTGTTGTATAATCATATCTGTCACTGCTGTAAGCACAAATTTTATACTTTGAGTATCTGTTGCACAGGTTCTATGTACATAAATTGGTTTCTTTGTTCTATTTAAACTCAAAAATATGTCTTCAAAGTATTTCAAACCAGCATTGGCATCCCCAATTTTCCCTTGATAATCCGGGAAGTAATTCTTTATTGGAGAAGTTTTAACTTTAACTTCAAAAATATCAACTTTATTCAAAAACAGAATAAATGGGGTATTAATAAACCATTTGCTATTACATAATGAATCAAATAACATCATTGCTTCATGCATACGATTAACTCGTTCATCTTCGAATAACATTTGATCATATTCACTAACCGCTAAAACAAATAAAACTGCTGTGATATCTTGGAAACAATGTATCCATTTACGTCTTTCTGAACGTTGACCACCTGCATCTAAAACTTTGAAATTTGAATCACCAATTTTGAATGTAGTTTCCGTAATCCCAGTAGTTTTGATACGACCTTTTAAAATATCCTCGTTTGAACATAAGTATGTTGGATCTGCAAAATTATCAACATTTTGGAAATAATATACTGCAGAATCTTCTAATTGAAATTCATTTGACCTTTGATAACATCTTTTAATACCATCATCATTATTCCATAGTTGTTTAATAGCTTCTGCAATTTCTTGTCTAGTAACAGGTCTTTGAGATAATTGCAAAACACCAGAATTTATAACAGAAACACCAGGTCTTATATTGACATTATCATTCAATCCTTTTGAAATATCTTCATAATTTGGACCAGAAGAATTTTCTTCACCATTATTAGAAAGAATTTGAGTTTCTTCAATTGCAGAATCCCAAATTGCACCTGTTCTACCAGTACTTTGGGTCTTACGTTTAGCTTCACTGGACTCACTATATTTCAAAACATAGTCACTTAAAAAATTACTACCACCTGCAATACCAGTATCAATATGATCTAAAGCTTTTGCTCTTAATATTCTTTGTTTATATATAGTTAAAGGTGAATTTGGTTCATCACTGTTTAATGGAATACCCAATTTTCTAGCTTGTATAATCAATATCTTCATGGATTGAATTGTATCAGCCCAAATCACCTGTGAATATTGTTGTCTTTCTTGGTACGTGAAACCATTTTGATGTAATAATTTCATTTGTTTTAAAACAGTACTTTTACCTGATTCACCAGCTCCAAGTAATAATAACTTCACCTCGTTTTTTTCACTTTGTTTCCCCATCATTAATCGTTTTTCAATAGCAGCATTGGCTTTTTTACTTTTCAGTAATTCATCCTCTTCATCTGGGATTGGTGTGCTAGTTGTGCAACCCATATTTGATCTTTACTGTAATAATAAAACCACGTAAAAAAAAAGGAAAAAAAAAAAGAAGTAAAAATTGGTAATAATAATTACAAAATATAACTAAAAGTAAAACATATTTTACTATAAAAAAATAAAGGCTGAAACAATTCAAATTTAATTATTGCTTGAATTCTAAAATGTTAAATGTTGCCTCAAAAAATGGACTGCCAAAAATAAACGGTCAATCTTAATTAACCGACATGGACCTGCATTACACAACAGAATCAATCAAATTACATATTAATCGTAAAAAAAAAAAAGGATCAATGTAGCATGTCATTATTAATTGTCTTATTATAAATTGTCTTATATATTTGGTGAATATTCAAAATTTTCATTAATCATTCTTAGTGGTAGTATTTCAGAACTTAGTGTGGTTGGAGATTTGACAATAACTTCAATATCATCTTCTCTTCTGGATTGTCCAAGATGTAATTGTAATGCTTGTACAAGACTATCAATACTATCATTTGAATCACCATAAGCATGTACTAAACCTGTGTACATTGCCGAAACTTCATGCAGATAGGAATCTGGCTCTAATGCTTCAGACTCTACAGAGTCATGATCAAAATTTTCATTGACATCCACATTTGCATTTGCAAGTTGTTCAAAATGTTGTTGTTGAGCTTGTTGATCAATATTAGTTATTAATGGTGTTAATTTTGGTAACCTTAAAGATTTATTAGCTGGTTTGTTTGAAATATCATAACCAAAATTTTCATAAGTTTTGCCACTAATATTAACATTTCTTCTGACTGAGTTTTCAGAAAAAATTTGCAGGTTATTGATAAAAGCATCAAATAATTGATCTGGGTTCCCAATAAACTGGTTTTCGTTTTCATTATGAATGTATTCTCTGGTCATATGTTCATTACCTAAATCAATTAATGGATGTAAATGTTTTGCTGTTGTGAAATCTGCATTAACTTTCTGTGACGAGGGTATCTTTTCTTTAGAACCTGTTGTGGACAACCTAGCAGCATACAAAGAAACATCATTCATGATCATTCTCCAAGGTTCTAATGATTTTGAAGTCCTTCCTTTACCAAATAAACCACCATTATTTGAAGAGGTACGTTTGGAACTTCCACTAACATTTCTACTTAATTGGAAAATACTTGCACCTTCACCAGATTTTGAATACCGACGCGCAAACGATGATACAGGTTGGACATCTTGAATAATATAATTAACTTGTTTCTTATCATTGACAAATTGTGAATCTTTATCTGTGTTTTGAAAAAATTGTTGGGAACAGGAACGATTAAACTTTGGGTTCAACTGATATTTGTAATGTGTTTGAAATTGTGGTTGTGACTGAGGAAGTTGATGTTCTTGTTTCAAAAGGTTTATTTGTTGTTTTTGAATCTCTATTTCTTCAACTAAGTCACAATTATTATTTACATCAATCTCTCCTTTATTTCTTTGTTCATTTTTTTCATCATCTTTTAGCTCTTCATTATTCGGATCTTCTTCAAGTATTTTTGAACTTGATTGAGCAATGATTTCAATATGTGGATGCCCTTCTTCTTGATCTTTTCTCATTTTTTTAGTTTCTTGAGGTAAAGATGATAATGGATTCTTTTTCTTAAATACCCAAAACTTTCGACGAGGTTGAACATAAGTTTCAATATAATTAATCACAGGGGGTTTTGTTTCTACAATTTCTTGCAGTTTAGCTTTAATCAGTTCTTGCAGTTGTCTTTGTTCGTCATCTTCGAGTTGAATCAAATTTTGTTGTTCATTATATGGATCACAAGTTCTTAAACATCTTTCAGAGTGGATTGAATGAGCTTTTGTATCCTTTTCACTAGTATGGCAAACACAAGCACATTGTTTTTTTTTCCTTTCTAAAGAAAAACAGCTTTTATTATCTTTAATATTTTTGAGTGTTTCATAATAACTTTTAATTGTAGATTGATAATGGATTTGAGAATCATCTTGTATAACCGATTGATCAACAACAACATTTGAAGGATTTATATCAACACTTGTAACTTCATCATCAAATCCCAAAAATTGCGTCTGATCAATTTCTTCTTCTTCCACTTCACCTATATTATCTAAATGTGGAACATATTCATACCTATCGGCCTCATTATTCTGAACATTTTTATCATCATCACAATTTTCTTGACCAGTTCTCAAAGTTAACAATAGTTTTGTAGGGTCATGAAATTTAATAACTGGATCACTTGATCTTGTCTTGTTTTTATTATAATGAAATTCAATCTTAAGTCTTTTAAACTTATTAACCAACCGGTTTGAATGGTATCCCATTTGTAGCAAAGTAGACTTTAATACACTTGATAAACATGAGACTGCTTCTTTTTCCAACTGTTCAGGTTCTATTACATCTTTTGAGTGTGCTACCATCTAGATTTCATTATAGTTTTTGTGTTCGTTATAAGTTCTTGACACAAAACTAAAAAAAAAAATTGATGCAAAACAAAAAAAAAAAAACAATTCTTAGCTATTAGATTCTTCTACAAGTAAGCTTAATTTTTTTCTTCTTTTACTATAAAATATATTTTGTAAACCTCAATTATTGCTGTAGTTCACGAAATGCTTTATCCACTAGATTCTTAATTTCTTTAAATGACACAATTAAACAATTTTGTTCATTGTGTGATACTAACAAGATTTTTTCTTCAATACCAGCATCTAATTTATTCAAAGTTCTTAAAATCCAAGCCAAATCTAAAACAGGCTTACCCTTTTCATCAACTTGATTGTATAAATATTCTTTAAAAAGTTTGATTGGATAAAATCTTCCTTCTTCAGCCCAATCTGAGTTTCCTTCAACATCAGGTTTATCTACTAAAACATTTAATTTTGTAGTTAATCTAAATAATCTTGCATTTTCAACTTCTCTTGTTAATTGGGCTTCAAAAAAATCAGATTTGGTAGATAAATGATCCATATGTTTAAAAACACGAGGAGCAATTAAAGTTTGCAATTCAGTAATTGATTTGTTGTTTGATTCATTCAATAAGAACTTCAAAGCTTGTTTGAACAAATCATCAATATCTAATAATTCAATTAATTCATTTTGTGGAGCAGATCTTGAGCCAATTGGTAGTCTTGCAGAAGCTAACAATAACATCAATTTACCAAATTTAAACAAATCCTGTTGTTGTAAATTTTGAATAATTGCAGAGTCATCATTTTCATCATAATTTAAGATATCAAAAATACCGACATCAGATAAACGTATTCTAAACTTGCTAGTAACGATAATCTTGTTTAAAGATAAGGATCTAGCAGCTAAAGATCTTTCATGAATAGATGCCAAAGCATTAGTAATTTGAACCATATAACTCCACAAGACATCATGCGTTATTGGTTCAGGTTTGCTTAATTGATGTTGGAAATGCGTTTCTAATAAAGTTTTGGATTCTGGATAATAGTCATAAACAATAATTAAAGAATTATCACCAAAACTTCTTGTAGTAAAAGCATCAACAACGTTAGCAACATTAGAATTTTTAAATCTAATCCATTTGTTTATAGAAGATATAGCTTTTTCTTTTGAAATTTTAACATCTTCAACACGACGTAAAGCATAAGCATTTCCATCATAATTTGAAAAAACTTTAAAAGTAGAATTCAAATAACCATAGGTTCGAGTAGTTTTTTCCAAAGAACGATCCAGTGGGACCAAACTATAATAAGAACCAACAATATCAGGTAAATTTGAATGTGGTAAAGTTTTCAATGTTGCTTCATTTTTGCGTTGTAAAGATTCCCTTAATTTATTTGGAATGAAAATTGATTCAACATTTTCTTCATTATCAGAAAGTGGTATTGTTAAATGTGGAGGAGGAGCTGGTGCATATAAATGATATTGTAAAGGATAATTTGATTGTTGGAAAACAGATGCAAATTCTTGTGGAGTTGAAAAATCTTGTGGAGCACCAGTATTAGCATATGGGTTAATCTGATGATGATGATGAGGATCATGGGCATCAGGACCATTAGCATATGGATTTATTTGGGTATTAGAAGGAGTTGGTTCTGAAATTTGTTGGGAACCAATAGTACCCAAGGAACTAGCTGGTTGAATAACTGCAGAGCCATTACCTAAGCTTGGATCTTGCTGTATATAAGGATTTCTTAATTGAGGAGAAGGTATTATTCTTGAAGGTTGGAATGCAGGGGAATCTGGGTTAAATGTGATTGAAGATGGTTGATCATTTGTTGAGATATTATTATTTTGCGAGGTATTAATTGTAGAATTTTCATTTATCACAGAAGATGGAACAAATGAAGGAATATCCTTTAAACTTGGAGACATTGCAGCAAACTTACTTGAGCCTGGTTGTTGCTTATTATTAATCAATGGACCCAAATTAGAAATACTACCAATTGTAGATGTAGAAGGGGTGAATGTAGAAGCTGCAGCAGGGTTAAACTTGTGTTTAACAGAAGGAGAGGTAACACCACCAGTCTCAATAGCTGCACTTTGCAAACCAATACTATTAGTTGCAACAGAACTATTTGTGCTTGAGGAAGGTCTTGAAGATAGTGGTGAATCATTATTAATTGTCATTGTTCTTAAAGAATTTGATAAATGCTCATTAGGAACCGAATTGTTTGTATTGTTACCAGACGAAGAATCAGAATCATGTTTAAATGAGCAACCTTTACCTTCAAATTTACAGAACCCATGGATTGTGATATTTCTACAAGGAATATCTTTAGCCCAATCTAAATAAATTATTGTTAGTAGAGCTATTAAATAGATTTATCAATATTAGCTCACCTTTATCCATTGTGAAAGAATTGTAACAAAATTGAAGAGTTAAATGTAATTTTTGATGTTGTAGACAACAATTAAACTAAAAAATTGGACAGTTCCAAAATTTTTGGTACTTATTTGTATCAACTGTATTGTTGAGTAATGGTGATTGTTTTGATTTGTTTCCTTCAGTTTTCTTTTCTTTTTTATACCAAACCGACAAAAACAGAAAATATTGCATCACGTGATTCTTACTCAATATTCACGTGATAAAAGATATTTACATAAGCTATTATATAATACAATTAATATGCATATTGACGTATTGATATGCGATTGGGGTGCGTTTACTGCATATGGTTTGCGCAGCATCAAAATTTTCTCGTGGGCCTCTTTTCAAATAGAAATGTTATGCCAGGGTTAATATTAACTTTATATTTTTTTACAAAGAATTAAATAGTTAATTGTAATGGGTGTTACTATATTGACTGGTGCTTCAAGAGGTAATTTGGAAGTGTGATGATACCATTGTTTTTAATTATTAACTTTATTTTCTAGGTATTGGTGCTTGTTGTGCTGACCTTCTTTTAAAGAACAAAGAAACTTGTATAGTTGCAGTTGCAAGAACAGAAGAACCTCTTACCAATTTAAAAATTAAGTATGGTGAAGAGCGTGTTGCCACTGTATTGGGTGATGTCTCCGACCCAAAAATTGTGAAGGAAATTATTGATACAGCGATTGAAAGATTTGGTGCAATTGATTCAATTGTTGCCAATGCTGGTGCTTTACATCCAGTTGATTCTATTGCTAAAGCTAATATCAATGATTGGAAGAAACTATTTGATATTAATTTTTTCTCTATTGTGGATTTAGTTTCTCAAGCCATTCCATATTTAAGAAAATCCAAAGGGAATGTTGTTATTGTGTCATCTGGTGCTTCTACAAAATCATATGTAAGTGATATAAGTAAACATCTTTATATTATTGTTATTAACAAAACTTTTTCTAGTTTGGATGGGGTGCTTATGGTGCTTCAAAAGCTGCTTTAAATCAATTCACAGTTCAATTAAATGGTGAAGAGCCAGATATTTCAATTGTTGCAGTTGCTCCAGGTGTTGTTGATACTCAAATGCAATATGATATTAGAAACAAATTTTCAACTAACATGACACCGGAATCTTTGAAACGTTTTAAAGATTTAAAATCTAATCTTGAATTATTAGAACCAATAGTCCCAGCAACTATTTTTACAAACTTGTCCTTAAAAGGGTTTGGCTCCGAGATCTCTGGGAAATACTTGAGATATAATGACCCACTTTTAGAACCATACACCACATCTACAGATTAAATCAAATAGCATAGTTAAATAAACAAAATTTAATTCTTTAAAAAAGAAAAAAAGGTATAAACTCTGTATTTCTTCCCAAAAGGGTAATTGCATGTTGCCCGAACCGATATATATTGACAATTGAAAAGTAAATAGATTTAACAACAAACAAATCAACAAAAGAAAATAGAATTTATCCACAAAAATGTTTAATAGATTAGCTAATAGATCAATTGTTTCAGTTTCACAACAAGCTTCAAGAAGAGTTCCATCTGCTTTAAAAGTTGCTTCTACTGTTACACGTTTTTATTCTAGTGAAAATAAAGGTAATAAAAATGATGATAAAAGTGGTCGTGGTAAATTATTGTTAGTATTAGGTGCTTTAGCTTTAGGTTCTACTTTATTATCTATTTCATATCAAAAATCCGGTCCTGTTGAAATGGTAGAACCAGCAAAACCAAAAGCTTTTAAAGATGGTGAAATTTCAGTTATTTTTGTACTTGGTGGTCCTGGTGCTGGTAAAGGTACTCAATGTGCTAATTTAGTTAGAGATTATCATTTTATTCATTTAAGTGCTGGTGATTTATTAAGAGCTGAACAAGCTAGACCAGGTTCTCAATATGGTGAATTGATTGCAAAATATATTCGTGAAGGTACTATTGTTCCACAAGAAATTACTATTGCATTATTAAAAAATGCTATTCAAGAAGAATATTCAAAAGGTAATACTAGATTTTTAATTGATGGATTCCCACGTAAAATGGATCAAGCAATTACTTTTGAAAATGAAATTGCAACTTCTTCATTTGTTTTATATTTTGAATGTCCAGAATCAGTAATGTTACAAAGATTATTAGAAAGAGGTAAAACTTCTGGTCGTACTGATGATAATATTGAAAGTATTAAAAAAAGATTTAAAACTTTTACAGAAACAAGTTACCCCGTTGTCGAATATTATGAAAAACAAGATAAAGTTGTTAAAGTTTCTTGTAACCATCCAGTTGATCAAGTTTATGCAGATGTTCAAAAGGGTATTAAAGAAAAAATCAACTTTACTGATGGTAAACCAACTCCAAAATAAGTTGAATTAATAGTTTTTAGATAATAAATTTGTTAATAGAAAAAAAAAATAAAAGCATTTTAATAAGAAATTTAAATTTGTAGTTTTTAATCTTTTTATTTAATTTTAAAAAAATTTACCAAAATTTAAAATAAAATCAAAACAATATTAACAAAATAACAACAAAAAAAAACCAGTCCTCAAAGCTCAGAGAACCCAGTGAAAATGTCGAATTCTGAACCAAAGAAATTATCAGATAAAGCATTACGTAGAAAAATTGCAAATTTTATGAAACCAAAGAATGAAGTTGTACCAAAAACTCCGATTGATACTACTGATGCTGCATTATTCCCACAAAAAACAGAGATTAAACAAGAAGTACTGTTTGATAGAGATTTGGATTTCTTATTAAATGGTAGTTCCTATGTTGATGATGGTTCTGATAAAGGTATTAATGAAGAAGATGATAGAATTAAGCAAAATACTAAAAAGGTTAATCCAGTTAAAGTTAATAAATTAAATAAAAAACTAAAGAAACAAATTTTGGATTTTGAAATTGATTTCTCAGATGATGATGATGATGATGATGATAAGGATATAAATAATGAAGATATTGGTGTTGAAGTTGAATTGCCTTCATTGAAAGGTTTGAATTATATTAATGATGAAGAATATACAAAATTATGTGATGAAATGAATAATGAAGTTAATATTGTTCAAGAAGAGTTACAAGAGTTGAATACAGAGGGTCAAAATAATAAGAAGAGAATGGGAAGAGGAGGAAGAAGAGGAGGAAGAAGAGGAGGAAGAAGAGAAAGAGATATCAAACGAATGGCTTATAGAGAGCAAAATCATATTGCAACAAAGAAACCCAAAGATACAGAATTCAACCCAAAAAAGAATCAGTCAAAGAAGAAGGAATCAATTGAAAAGGCGTCTAATGAAAAATCAAATACAAACTCTGAAAATAAGTCTAGTGTTGATTCAAAAGAAACACAAAAGAAAAGAAATAAGAAGAAACAATCAGAGAAGACCATTGGAGGGCAAGATAGAGAACAAAATCATATTGAAAAAGAGAAACCCAAAGATACAGAATTCAACCCAAAAAAGAATCAGTCAAAGAAGAAGGAATCAATTGAAAAGGCGTCTAATGAAAAATCAAATACAAACTCTGAAAATAAGTCTAGTGTTGATTCAAAAGAAACACAAAAGAAAAGAAATAAGAAGAAACAATCAGAGAAGACCATTGGAGGGCAAGATAGAGAACAAAATCATATTGAAAAAGAGAAACCCAAAGATACAGAATTCAACCCAAAAAAGAATCAGTCAAAGAAGAAGGAATCAGTTGAAACAAAGACTATTGCAGAATCAAATACAAATTCTGAACAAAAGTCTAGTGTTGACTCAAAAGAAACACAAAAGAAAAGAAGACCTAAGAAGAAGCAATCAGAAAAGACCAACACTGAAAGTAATTCTACATCAGATATAAAGAAAGAATCACAAGAAAAGAAAAAGAAATCAGAAGGTGAAAATGTTCAAGAAACTAGAAAATCTTCCCAAGAACCAAAAGAAAACTCAGAAGAAAACCAAATGTGAAATCAAGACCAAAGAAACCACGAAAGAAATCAAAGGCAAAAAAAACCATTGAACCTGACGATTCAAGACATAACACTCCAAATAATAATCCGGGATCAGATATAAATTCATCTAAACCAAAAAAATCAAGAAAATCAAACAACACAGAGAACCAAAAAAAAGATGAATCTAATACATCCTCATGAAAATTAATACGAACAGGAACATCACGCACAGCTATATATAATACAAAACATTCATGCAGTTACATTTTATTTATTCTAGCTAGCACACCGATTTCAATCACTTTGTAAATCCATAACTTCCTCACCTTCATCACTTGAATCAGCACCATTAATCAAATCAGTAGCCACTTGATCTACACTTGAATTCAGAGTATTAGCCAAAGGTTGTGACCTTTTATGAACCAATGGAGTTTTCATTAAATTGCTGGATTTTGATTTCTTATAATCAAATGTTGATTGACTTGCATTAAAAACATTATTTGACTTTGCAAAAAAATCATTTTTACTTAAGGATAAATCATCACTTGAAGATAATTTATTTTCATCTAATGCTCTTTTTAATAAATCTGTGGCAACTGGATCATTTGGATTAACAGCTAATGCATAATGTAAATTTTCAATAGATTTTGAAATATCACCAATTTTTAAATAAATTAATCCAATAGCTGAATATATATTATAATCATTATTTGATATTTTTAAAACTTTTTCAAAACAATTTAAAGCTTTTGCAAAATAATTCATTCTTCTATAAACATGACCTAAATTTGCATGTATTGATACCCAAGCTTTAGAATCTGAATGTAGTGCTTTTGAAGCATTTAATGCTTGAGTGAAATAATTTTCAGCACTTGCTAATTCATTTTTATGATAATAAATAACTCCTAATTCATTTAACAGTAAAGGATCAGCAGAACAAATAGAATATGATAAAAGTAAATATTCTTCAGCCAATGTTAAATTACTCATTTGTAAATATTGCATACCTAAAAACAAATTTGGTAAATGAGTTCCTGGGAAAAATCTTGATGCAGTTGAATATGCAGAAATTGCTTGTTCATGTTCACCTTCAGCAGCAAAAGTATGTGCAAATCCAATCCAAGCTTGTGCAAAATTTGGATCTAAAATTGATGATCTTGAAAAAAATTTTCTAGCATCGGGTATTTTATTAATTGATAAATAATAAACACCAACAGCCAGCCAAGTAATTGGATGTTTTGGATAATGTTCAGCCAATTTATGAGATATTAAGAATAATTTATTTTTACCACCAACTTCATGTAAACAAGTTAAATATAATGGTAATGCAGAAAAATTAAATTCATCTTTTTTCAATATTTCTTCACATAATTCTAAACATTTTTGAAATTTGCATTGAATGAATAATAAATTAGCTTTACTTAATATAACATCAGAATTTTCACCTAAATTATATTCTTCTTGTAAAATTAATTCAGAAGTTTCAGATTTATCTCTATTTATATATTTATTAATTCTTGTTGAATATAATGCTTTAACTAATTCCGCATTTTCATCAGCATCTGAAAAATCCAAAAGAGATAATAATTCCCATTCTTCAAGAGGTGTTAACATGTTGTTTGTAATTAATTCATTAAAAGCTTCATAACATTTAGCATCAACTAAAACAGCTTCTTTATAACATTCTTTAGCTCTATCTAAAAAATTTTGATTAGCATAAATTTGACCTCTTATATAACATAATGAAGCTTCTAATTTGATCCCACCATCTAAGTTCTTTACATGTTGAGTATCATTTCTAAATGGATTAGTTTCACCAACAATATCTAAAGCTTCATCCCATTTTTCTAATTTCATTAAACATAAAGCAGATAAATACCTACAACTAACACTTGTAGAATCCAAATTCTGTTTTTCTAACAATTTTCTAGCTCTATAATAATTTCCATTAGCATAATAAACTTGGGCCAACCAAAATGCATCATTAGGATCATTTGTTAAAGCTAATACTTTATCACCAATGTATTCAGCAGTTGCATAGTGATGTTGCATTAACGCGTCATGTCTCCATAATCTCAACTTTTCAGCAGGCGCTAGTGCAACAGTCGATGAATTTGTCTGACCATTAGCCTCTAAAGTATTTGAAGAAGCATTGAATGATCTATCTGTGCTGAAACTTCGAGCTGGTGTGTCTGTAGAATCATTAGCCAATGGACTTGGGAAGAAACCTTGATTTGTACTTGGAGTTGATCTGAAAGAATCGTAAGTTCTATTTGATATCAGAGGTGATATCGTTATTGTAGAGTTATGCTGTGATGGACTATTGACTTTGGGCATCGCAATTGTTTCCTCACTAGGGCGGCTAATTCTATTGTTGTTGTTGATTATTTCTTAAAGATTTGAATATTTTGTTGTTTACATGATTAATTGACACATAATAGATTGGCAGGTTGGGAAAATTTACTTACGAGGGTAATCACGTGAAATTCCTACAAAAAACCCTCGGAAATTAATTAAATGAAAATTTTCAGCTCAAATTAATCTATAAAAAAAATAGTATGATAATTCTTAGATAGATTATTGAGTTTAGAAGATATTTGGGTACTTCTTTCAATTTTTGTGTATTGCGAAACAGTTTCTCACAGTTTCGCTTAGACTATTATTCTAGACCTTTCCACAATTTTCTGAAAATGGGACTTTTGGACTTTTTGGGACTTTGCGGTATATATAAACCAATTTCCGAAACCTTTCTAAGACTTTCAAGATAACAAGACTTTTGGGACTAGATTTTTTAATTAAACCAGCATGAAAAAGGAATTGTTAAGAGTCATAATTATCTCTATTTAAAAGTATTTGATTCCTTATTTATTTCAAAAAGAACTATACAAGAATTATATTCATTAACGAAATGTCTTCCTCCTCCAAACCTGTTATTTTACACTTAAGAGCTGAAACTAAGCCTTTAGAAGCTCGTGCTGCTTTGACCCCATCAACTGTTAAACAATTGATCCAATCTGGTTTCACAGTTTACGTTGAAGAATCTTCACAATCAGCTTTTTCCAGTGATGAATATGCCAAAGCTGGTGCCATCATTGTTCCAGAAGGTTCTTGGAAATCTGCCCCATTGGATCGTATCATTATTGGTTTGAAAGAATTACCAGAAGAAGATACTTTCCCATTGATTCATAATCATATTCAATTTGCTCATTGTTACAAAGATCAAGGTGGATGGCAAGATGTTCTTAGCCGTTACGCTAGAGGTGATGGTAAATTATATGATTTAGAATTTTTAGAAAATGATCAAGGTAGAAGAGTTGCTGCTTTTGGTTATTATGCTGGTTTTGCCGGTGCTGCTTTAGGTTTAAAAGATTGGGCTTTTAAAAACACTCATGCTGATTCTGAAGATTTACCAGGTGTTTCCCCATATAACAGTGAAGATGCTTTGGTTCAAGATGTCACTAAAGATGTTAATAATGCCATTGCAAAAGGTGCTAAAAAACCAACTGTTTTGATCATTGGTGCTAAAGGTCGTTGTGGTTCTGGTGCTATTGATTTATTAACTAAAGCTGGTATTCCAGATGAAAACATTTTAAAATGGGATATTGCTGAAACTAAAAAAGGTGGTCCATTCCAAGAAATTGCAGATGCTGATATCTTTATCAACTGTATTTACTTATCTAAACCAATCGCACCATTTATTAACTATGAATTGCTAAATAATCCAGATAGAAAATTGAGAACTGTTGTTGATGTTTCTGCTGATACTACAAACCCACATAACCCAATTCCAATTTACTCCATTGCTACTGTTTTTGATAAACCAACTGTTAAAGTTGAAACTACTGCAGGTCCAAAACTATCTGTTATTTCTATTGATCATTTACCATCTTTATTACCAAGAGAAGCTTCTGAATTCTTTGCTAAAGATTTATTACCATCTTTGTTACAATTGCCAAACAGAGCTACTGCTAAAGTTTGGACTAAAGCTGAAGATTTATATAAACACCATGTTAAACGTTTGAGCAGAGAACAAAAATTATAAGCGGGTCTTGGTGTTTTTTATTTAGATATTTTTTTTTTTCAAATTAAATATAATTTTATATTGGTTTTAATGCTTAAATGTACAGATTCTATTAGTAACTAGTTTATTCTAATTGAACGCTAATCTTAGTGCTCTTCTTCTTGTTCTTTTTATTCTTCTTCTTAGTACGACCTTCCATTATTCTCTTTAATTCAGCAGTATCTTCATTTTCACTCTCACTAGCACTTGCTTCAGCTTCATTTAATTCTTCCCATCTTCTTTTCATTGTGTATGCTTTTTCAACAGTTTCAGAAGAAACTTCAACACAATTTAAACGTTCCCCAGTATTATACACAGCAACTTGATCTTTAGCTTCTAAATCCCATACAACAATATTACCATCTGAAGAAACAGACACTAGATAATCTTCATCATTATGCTTATATAATGTGAAATCCTTAACACGATTCGCATGACCTTGTAATTTAAAATCTGGCTCAACTTTAGATTCTTCTTCATCATCCTCTTTAGTAACATCATCCATTTTATAAAATTCAATAGAACCATTATTTAAACCAACAACTAAATATTCAACATCTTTAATCTTATAAACTTCAATATGCATCAATGTATTAGTTAAAGGAATATCTTTAATAATTTTGGCTTCAGAAGTTTTATAAACTAATAATCTTTTCAATAAACCAACGATAAAATAATCACCTTTAGTTGACCATCTAACAAAATCACCTGAAGCCCAATCACTTTTAATCTTTAAACTAGCAGCTTTCTTAGCAGTCATCAAGTTCCATAATCTAACAGTCTTATCATTAGCAACACTAACAGCAATTCTACCACTTGGATGAATTGCTAAATCATTAATTCTACTTTTATGACCTTTTAAAGTTCCAAAAATTTCCCAATCTTTTGTTCTCCAAATAATGATATTCCCATCATCAGAACCAGATAATAACCATTTCCCATTAGTAACATTACCATCAATTTCTTCTTTATCACTTAAATGTTCTTGTGAAAATTTTAAAACAGTAACACTACCTTGATGACCTAATAATGTACCCAATTCTTTTCTTTTTTGTAAATCATAGATCTTAATATGTTCATCATTAGCACCAGTAACTAAATATCTTCTTGCAGCAGCAATAGATTTGATAGATAAAGCATGAGCTTGGAAATGGAAAATAGGTTGAAAAACTGGAGTCTTATTTTTTTCCAAGATTAATGATAAACATAATAAATTATGTTCATATGAACCAACATAGATACGAAACTGGGTCTTACTCTCCGAGTTTGGGATTTTATCAGGAATTATTGTTGGTTTAATAACTGACTGATTTTCTTTCTTTCCTTTGAATTGAACACTTTTACCCATTTTTATGTTGGTTGATAGTTTTACTAGTTTATAGTGATACTCATCTTTAAAGTTTTAAATTTTTTTTTAAGTCCTGCGATGCGACCCGATGAAAAATGACAGAAATAAAATAAGTAAAATTAAAACTACGTCAAAAAACAATTTTAATAAAAGACAATATTCAATTAAATGCTTTCCTAAAGACCCCCACCAATGTAAATAATAATAATAATAATATTAATAATAATAATAATAATATTAATAATAATAATAACGTAAAAAAACGCTTAAATAACAAAACCAAAATAAGTATCAATAAAATAAGATAAAATAAAAAAAGGAAATCAGAAGACTCATGAAGCTGCGTTTATTGCACTAGTGACGGATTGTACTTGACTTATACCTCTGTTGAACGCAACTTTAACACGCTCATTACCTAACATAATAGTACCTAACCCACGTCTAACAAATTCTTGGAATTTTTCACTCCAGTCAAAAGTCCAACCAGATCTAGTTAAAATGAAAAATGAAACAATCAAAATTAATAATGGCATCCAAAAGAAAAACAACATTTTATCATTTTGAACGTTTTTACGTTGGTTAAAAAATTTCAAAAAAATATCTTCACCTTCATCAGATGAATTTTGTGTAACTTCTACTGATTCAGTTTCTGTTGTTTGTAAAGTTCTTTGTTGTTGTTTTGGAACAGTAAAACGTTGTTTTGAACTAGATGGATATAAATCATCATATCTTGGTAATTCTTCAGTTTCACTATTATTTTGGAAAACATTTTTAACTTTGTGCCATAAAGAAATTTCCGTGACACCAGTAGTAGTGGCAACATTTATAGCTTGAGAAGCTTCTCTTGGTATTATAATTTCATCATCAATGTCATAATCATCATCATCATCATCATCATCTTCATCATCAGCATCATCTTCATAATCTTCTTCATTATATTCACTAAATTCAGATTCATCATCATACAATTCATCATCAAGATTAGAATCAGTTAATTGATCTTGTGTTAATCTTGAGATATGAGCACCATTATGAGAATCAGAACCATCTAATGAACCATCTTCTTCTTCTAATGAAAAAATAGATGATGAGATTGAAGAATTTGATAATTTTCTAGCCATTGAAGTACCTTGTTCTTTAAATAAATCCAAAACATTTGCATCAGCAACATCTTCTGGAGTTAACCCATTATTTGCCTTTGCACAAATATTAGCTTTACAATTGATTAGTAACTCAATAGAATTTCTATCACCTGCCAAACTAGCAAAATGTAATGGAGTATAACCATTAATATCTTCATAATCAACTCTTGCCCCATTCTTAATTAAACTTGAAACTAATCTGAAATAACCTTTTAAACAAGATAAATGTAATAATGTTTGACCTTCTTGAGTACAAATAGCCCAATTTGGATTTGATGGTAATAAATTAATAACTTTTAAAACCAAATCTTCATCAGATAAGCCATTATGATAATTGTTCATTTCAATGTCTTTTACTTGATTTGATAAATCACCACCATTACCATCATCTTGTTTATCAGATCCAATAATTTTTCTTGCAACATTTCTTGCATCTTCTAATTTACCATTCATTTTCAATCCAACAATTTGTAAAGCCAATTCAATCAATTGTCTATCAGAATCATCAAGATATGTAAAAATTGCAGCATTTAATCTTTGAGAACCGTTTGATTCAGTTTCATCATTTTCAAAAGAAACAATAACTTGACCAGGTTGAGCTGCTGGTGGTAAATAAGTAACTATTGTTGATTCACTCCAACAATGGGTAGCCAATGCTTTATTAATCCCAAATTTAACAGTTAAACCAGGTCTGAAATTAGAACCTAATAGAGTAACTTCAATACCACCTCTGAGAGGGCCTTGAGATGGAATAACTCTTTGAATGGTTGGAACTGTTGGTTGTTGTTGTTGTTGCTGCTGCTGTAATTGTAATTGTTGTTGTTGTTGTTGTTGAGGTTGAATAGCAGGTTGAGGTACTTGATCGATTGTAGATAATGGAGATGGTGGTTCTTTTTTAACATTGTTGAAAGAAGAACAATGGTTTGTTGTGACAGAAGAATTTCTTGATGGTGCTATACTAAAACCATCAGATAGTTCCATAGTCCAAGAAGTTCTTTTTCTTTTATAATTTCTTGAATCGGTAGTATGAGGTTCAGAACTATCTTCTTCAAATGAAGTTGGTGATATTGGTGCACCACCTAAACGACCAGTACTATTATTATTATTGTTATTATTAGCAGTAGTGTTATTGTTTGTTTGAGTTGTTGTTGTTGAAAGAGCACCTTCACTATTACTATCACCATTATTATTATTAATTATAGTTGTTGAACCATTGGAATTAATTGGATTTGAAGATTTTTCATCAACATTCTTCTTTCTATCCATAATCATAATTCTTGTTGAAACATGCTTGGCTAAAATCTTATCATTTGAATCTTTTAAAATAAACATTAATCTAAAACCTTTTGGTTCAGAATGATGTCTGCAATAACAAACAATTCTTGCAGAAATATCTAATTCTTTTGAATCTTTTTTTGAATTTTGAATAGATGGAGGAAAAGAAACAACTTCTTTACAATTAAAAATAATAGCTCTTTTCTTAGTATTTGTACCCCAATTTAAATTATCACTAATCCCAGATTTACGTCTTGAAGCTCTTTTTTGTTCTCTTCTTATACATCTATCACAAATATTACAAGATTTGTTTTCTGATTTGATAACAAAAGTATCTAAAAACAAGACATGTTCAGCAATTTCTGGAGGAATATCATTTGCAAGACATAATTTTTGTTTTGCTATAGTATCAGAAGGTAAATGAACCAAAAATTGTGGAGGTGGAGGTGAAATTGACATGCTAACTTTGATTTGAGTTTCTACTCTTGAATAACTTGGTAGATTTTTAATATCTAATTTATAAGGTAAAGTTGATTCATCAATTTCAAAATATTCTTTTGGAACACTATCACTAAATTGAGTTGGAGTAGTTTTCCCAAATTTTAATTGTGATAATAATTTTCTTGAAGTTTCATGAGATTCATCATCAGTTGAATTAAGAATCATTGATTGGAAATTTGGTTGTTGATTTGGATTTTGTATATTCATATTAGAATTAATAAATGAGTTGTTAAAATTATTAGGGATTTGTTGTTGTAATGGTTGTTGGAATGTTACTTGTTGAGATTGTTGTTCTTGTTGAATTGATCCATTAGCAACATTTTGAAATTCATTAATTCCTGAATCCGGAGTTCTAAAAACCTCATGTTTATTTGAAGGAGAAGACATTGATGAATTTGGTGTTGCAGAGGTATAAGATTCATCAATCATCATTGCTTCTTGAGAGACAAAATTGTTGATATTCAAGTCTTGATTTGAAATATTATTAATGTTATTATTATTCATTAAATTTTGAGTAGTTAAATCATTTTGGTTATTAATATTATTTTGATTTGGTTGAATATTTTGATTGGTATTTGTATTGTTCTTCTTATTATCAAACATTAAAAATTCATTCTTGTTTAAATCTTCATTTAAAAAAGCATTAAACAACATTTCTTCATCTTTAATGTCTTGATATGATGAAGGATGAGTGTCAAAAATTTGAGGGTTGATATCACCATGTTGTTCATATACTCTTTTATCCAATAATTCGTCCAAAATATCAACATTTTCATTATTAGAAGAAAGATCTTGAGCAAATTCCTCCATATAACGTGGAGCATTAGCATCAATTTTGATCGACATTTTGAAATAGTGTTTTTGATATCTTACCCAGTGTAATGTTGTAAGGCAGTCAAATATTCAAAGATTTTTGTTTTTGTTTGATCTGTTTTCCAATTGATTTAATGTTGACGATGATGACTTTCTTTTTAGTTTCAGTTGGTAAAAAAAAAATATATATATATTAGTTGAGAATTTCAAATGTTATGAAAATTGAATTTGATTTGTTGAGAAAATGGTTTGTGGTAATAACAGTATCAATGAAATAGTAAGTTAATACCAAAGTCTCTGTTATTATTGTTATATATAATTGTTCTTTATATAGTTGGCGTTTTCTTAAAATTTAAGATTTTTGGGTCAATTTAGTTGGATTGGACGGAGAAATTTGGAATTTTTGTTAGTGGTGTTTGGATGTTAGAAAGGGTCCACAAGAGGGTAACATGACTTTTAAATAAAACATTTCGTTAAAAATGGTGTTGAATAAAATGTTTTATTAATAATATTTTGATTGTTATAGAGCGGTTAAGATGAAGATCATAATTCAATCAATTTCAAAGATACCGCTCTTTTAATAAAGTTACCGCCTTATGAAACTCTTGAAAATTAAAGTCATTACCCGCAATCCGCATACTTTAAAGTGCGACGATAACTGGAAAAAAAAGGGAAATCAGAATAAACTGAACAACAAGTTGAATTGAAAGAATAATCAGATTAAATTAAAATGGGTTTTAAAAATACTCTATATGTTACTGGTGAGTTTTTTAATAGTTGATAAAACCATCATAAATTGATATATTAACAACATTTTTAAGGTTTTTCCAGAGAAATTAAAGCTAAAGATTTAGCTCCTGATTTTGAAAGGTAAGTTTTTATAATTTCGTGTTTCTGTTAATTTTGTTGAAGATTTTGATTATATAGATCGAATTGACTGATTGAGGACTGTGTTGATTTATATGTATATAGTTTTCTTCATGTATAGTTCTTTTTTTTTACTTCCTTTTATAGGTTTCTTTGTGTCCTTTGAAGATCATCAGCATCATCCAAAGCATCACCAAAACCATTTTTTTTTAATTCACAAAGATCCAATTCACAGCATATAGCATTTATATCAACTTCCACATTCATTACAATCAATCAATAAAAAGTCACCAATTTTAAACACATCAGATTCCAAACACAATCAAACAGCAAACATCCACAATTTTTTTTTCAAAGGACACAAATTAACATTATTTATATAGTCATGGTCCACTGGTTAGAATTGATTTACCACCAACAAGAACCCCAGAAAGTGCCCCATTTGCTTTTGTTGAATTCCAAGATTATAAAGATGCTGAAGCTGCTTTAAATGCTTTGGATAGAAAACCTTTATCAATTGATGATAAAACTTCTTTAGTTGTTCAATGGGCTAGATCTGAACCACATCCAAGAGGTGGTGGGTTCAGACGTGGTCCTTCAAGAGGTGGATATGGTGGTCCAAGAGGTTATGATGATAGATATGGTGGTCCAAGAGGTGGTTATAGAAGCGGTTATGATGATAGAAGAGGTGGTAGATATGATGAATATGGATACAGAGAACGTCGTGGTCCTTCTAGATATGATGATAGGGATAGGGATTACAGATCTAGAGATAGATTTGATAATAGATATGATGACAGAGAAAGAGGTGGTTATAGAGGTGGTGATAGAGCTCCTCCAAGAGAAAGAGATGAATATCAAGGATCTGGTTACAGAAGAGAAAGAGAAAGTGGTGATTCAGGCCCAGATTCTGGTAGTGCACCAGCTCCAAGAGATGAGTACCCACCAAGAGACGATTATAGAAGAGATTCTGATGCTCCAAGAGACGACTATAGAAGAGATGCTCCAGAAGAAAGAGCTGGAAGAGAAACTTCTTTCGAAGCTCCAACTGAAAGAGCAGTTTCTAGATCTAGAAGTCCAAGAAGAGATTGATTTCTCTTTTTTGTTTCCACTCATAAAAATAAAATTTGTTTCTGTTGATTTCTGTAGAAAATTTTTAATCACCGATAAAGGAAAAAATATATCACTATTTAATAAATAATAAATATTAAAGGTTTAAATGAGTAAGATACTTTTTCTTAAAAATAAAACAGTTCCTAAAGATCCATATCATGAATGTTTTCAAAAATCTGGATTTTCAACAATTTTTATCCCATTATTAGATCATGTTCATGCTGAATTATCATACATGACAAATTATTTAACATCAAAAGAGTTTCTTATTGAAACAAAAGCATTGATTATTACAAGTCAAAGAGCAGTAGAAGCATTAGGAACAGCATTATCTCATATTCCTACGGATTCAAGATCAATAATTTTAAATAAAGTAGCATTTACTGTTGGTCCGGCTACATCAAAAGTATTAAATGAATTAGGTTTTATTAATATTAAAGGTGGTATAAATGCAGGTAATGGTGCAATTTTAGCTGAAATTATTATTAATGAATTAAATATTGATGATAAAGTTACATTTTTCACTGGTGAAACAAGAAGAGATATTATTCCAAAAAGATTAAATAATGAAGGATATGCATTAACTGAAATTGTTTTATATAAAACAATTTTAAAAAATGGAATTATTCAAAGATTTGAAAATCATATGGAACAAATAAGGCAAATTGATGGAATTAAATGGATTGTTTTTTTCAGTCCTCAAGGTACTGAAGAAATTGTTCATTATTTAAATAAAAAAATTAAATCAAATAAAGAATTTGCAAATTTTTATAAAATTGCTTCAATTGGTCCAACTACTCAAAATTATTTATTAGAAAATGGAATTAATCCACATTTAGTTTCTTCAATGCCTGAAGCAAATACTTTATTGAATGAAATTGAAAATTTTATCACTAAAATTTAATTATTTATATGCATTATATATATATTTTATTTATTTATTAATCAAAACAATATAGAATCAGAAACAATATTAATAGTCTCACTCTCATTCTTATAATCAACTTCCATAACATAATCATTATTCCCATCATAATGTAAATTTGTAACTTTAATTTTTGGTAATGCTAATTTTCCTAATTTTAATGGAATTATTGTCATTTCTTCAATTGGAAATGAAACAGTTTTATTTTCTTCATTTTTTTGAATTTGTAATTCTAATCTTGTTTTACCATTTAATAACCAATTCCCTTGATTTGTTAAAATATCAATCATATATTCATGAACTGAATTTATTTCAGTCTTGAATGTAACATGTTTTGTTGTAGAATTTGTTTCATTATTATTCTTTGTTGATGCATTAACTAATGATTGAATTTCTAATTTCACTGGAATACTTTCTCCAAGAACATAATAGTTTTTACGTTCAAATTGGAATTCTAAAGTATGTATAACTTCAACAGTTGGAACTTCAACATCAATAAATAACTGTTTTTTAGGAATATTATAATTTTGGAAAATTTTTGGATTTGAATCTTTAATAACTTTAGTAAATAATTCTTTAATTTCAATTTTATCAGATGGGTTAATGTTTTTAAAATAACTTGATTTTTCTAATTGTTCAATATTTAAAATTTTAATTGTACCATTTATAGCAAATGTAATAAAATCAAATTTCGCATTTGTTAAAATTAATTTCAATAAATATAAATAATGAATCTTGCCAATTTTTTTTAACTCAATTTCTAATTCTTTACTCAATATAGTTTTAATTTCATAATCAAGTTCTGTATAAATAATATTTAATGTTAATGATTTATCATTATTAGGAACTTGACCAACACAAGTTTTTAAAACTTTGAAGAAATAATTTCCAGGTTGTTCACCAAATGCAACTACTGATGGAGCATCATTTGCAGTGGAAACACTATAACTATTATTTGAACTTAGTTTTGAATTATGAATTCTGATTGGTGATTCAAAATCAGCATTACCAATAGAAAATTTTGCATAAAGACATAAACTTTTAAAAATATCTTGAACTGAAACTGCAATACTTAATGATGTATCCAATTGTTTTGATATAGTTTGTAAATAATTAGAATTATATTGTAAAGATGCTGTTAAATCAACAATAGATTCTGATACTGATTCATCATTTATCTTGTATGGAATTAAAACCTCGTAATGAGTTTTAATTTCAAGTGATGGAATTGAAATAACATTTTTTTCAATAGTTGAAGAAATTTCTTCATCATTAGGACCTAAAACTTTAACACCAGGTAAAATTTTAAATTCATTTGAACCTAAAACTGTTAATTTTGAATCAATAAGACCCAATTCACCAGTTTTAATGAAAACTGATATACTTTTAGCAGAAAGTTTAATGTTGGTAGAATTTTCCATATCAAGTATTAAATTTGATGGGAATGGATAAGATAAAATTTCTTGTTCTGAATCTTCAAATTTTTCAATGAATTGAACAGAACCTGATTTGGCTTTAAATTCATATAATGTAAAAACACCAGTGACTAATTCAGTTGATTTTAATTTCAATTTATTAGAACCTTTAAAAATAATCGTATCTGATAAATTAAAATTAAAAAATTGTTCATTTTCATTAATTAATAAAAGTTCAACATCAGTTAATTTAAAATCTTGAGTAAAAAAATTTTCTAATGTAATTTCTAATTCATAAACATCTAAACCTTGTGAATTTATTGATGGTTGTAATTTAAAATCAAATATTGATCCAGCTGGATATAAAATTGGTGATGATAATTCCATTGATTGTAGTTTTGAAATAGCATCATTAACAACATCATAATCAACAACAAGTCTTTTATGTTTTAATTCTTTAATAGTACAAGATATTAAATCCAAATAACATTGTACTAACCAAACATCTTTAGGTTGAGATTCTGGAGAATTCTTAAAAAAATCAGCATCATCATTTAAATGATTTAAACAATCAATGAAATAACGTAATAAATTTGAACCAATATAATCCCATCCTTGATTACCATAAAATCTTGGACATGTTGCAAAAACTTCAGCAGCTTTAGCATAATTGTGTTTATGATAATCTAACATCGCAATTTCAATTGATAAAGCATCAACATAACGTGGTCTTTGTGCAAAACTAAAATTTCTTAAAGCTTCTTCTGATAATGCTAAATATTGGGCTTCAAAAGAATCATAAGATTTCATAGCTTCAATTAAAGGTTCATAAGTTAACACAGGTTTTTTAGTAATTTTAATGTCAGTATCGATTGAAACATCACCCAATACCCCTTCAATATGATAACCTAGTAAATCACCAATACTAACAAGTAATGATCTTTTTGTTAATAAAACTTCTCCAAACCTTTCATATATTTGAGTGATGTTATTATCTTGAGTTTCAACAGTTAATAAAGATTCATCATTTGAAATCTTAATGCATATATCTAAATTTAAAAAAAAATCCAAGATTTTTATAAACCATTCTTGAAGTTTATAAAAATCTTTATGTTTTAATAAGATTGATTTGATATCACTAATAAATATTTCCAAACTTCTAAACATCTCAGAAAGATGTAATGCAGATAATGATAATGAAGGTTCTTTTTCTGCTAAAGAATATAAAACAATAAATTTTTTAGCAAAGATATAACTTTGAAGTGTAAATAATGAAACTTTTGAGTCAGCATTTTGTAATAATTGAGTTGATTTAACAAATTCATTGAAATCTTTTGGAATATCATCAAAAAATCCTAATTGATCATCATTAAAAAATTCATAATGATTTTTAACTACTGTATATAATTGGTCATATTCAACTAATGAATCTTCAAATAAATGCAATGATAAAAATTGTTTAGCAATACCTTCTTTTGTAGTAATGTATAAGAATAAATTGGGTAAATCTTGATTATGTTGAGAATTCAACACAACTAATGAATTTTTCAAAATGTTTAATCTTGAATTAAATGAATAAAAAATCCCATTTTTAATTTTTGATGATAATAAATTCCAACTCTCAGTTTCCTCTAATTTATGAGCATACTTAGATCTAAGTTTAATACAATTATTTAAATCTTCTTGTGGTGTAAAATCAGTTTTTAATTTTTCAAAAACTTTTAACCGACTTTTATCTTCATCACCAGGGATATAATAAATAATAATCCATTCTAATGGAGCCCCACCATATTCAACACCATTCTTCATCCATTCACGAATCAATGGTCTAACCTTTGATCTGTAAGTATCTGTATTATCACAATCAATGAACATTAATCGAACATATGGAACCGATAGGAAAGAAATAGTTTTAGCAAGAGCATCATGAGTGGAATCAGCAGTAAGATCAATTGTATTAAAACTTGTGATAGGTGTAGTTGTAGTACTTGTTATAGCTTCCGTATCATTATGTAAGGTATAATCAGAAGGTTTTTCTTCTAATAACTTATATTCAACTTTTGGAATAGTTCTTAAACGATCACCATCATTCTGTTTCCAATGAAGATTCGACAATGTGATATTAGCATCTATTTGTGATTTCAATTTTGAATACACGTTAAAAGGGTCATAATAACCAATTTGCAAAGGCGGTACCAGTGACATTGTGTGTGGGTATAGATTATTGATTTCAACTTGTATTTGGTGATGTTTTGAATTCATTTAATTATGTGTGCCAATCACAATATTCAAAACTCTTATAAAAAGCCGATCACGTGATCTATTTTAACAAATTTAAGAAATTTGTGAAATTGAAATCAAATTGAGAAATAATAGTAACTAGTAATAATTTAATCAATAATTATCTCTAACGTTTAATTCACATATATATTTTAACTAAAATATTTCAATACATATGCATATGTATGCAGATATATGCAGATACGCTTATTTTCTTTCCAATATCTTAAGAGTTCATAAATGACTTTATTATATTAACTAACATGAGCATTATTTGTATATCAATTTCAACATGGTTATTATCTTCTCTGATATCTATTAATGTCATCTTCTTTATTATTACACACCTTATTAACTTTTATAATAATTTATTAAATATCTCATTTGCGGTAATCTTTATATAATTAATATAATATAAAACATAATATCAAAACCTTCCAAAAAACCATCAGTTAAATACTCAACATATTTACACTGTCATTAGAAACATTGTTACACTTTATCAATTACCATTGCGATTCCCAGTAAATTTTTTTTTTTCGTTGGTTCAAATTTTGTGGTTTTTTCACAAGGTAAAATAAAAAAACATCAACAAAAAACAAAAAGTTTAAAGGGATCCAACAACAACAACAACAAACATCAACGCAAAGAATAAAACACATATTGAGAAATAGAAAATTTCCTACAAAGACAGAATAATGTCAGAGCAAACACCAAATAATAATACACAGAAGTTGCAACCACATAGGCTCAACAGAGCTTCATCTAATGCATCATCAATCAATACACAAAAAAGAATTATTCATTCTCCTCTAACCAAAAAGGCATGGGATGTTCAAGCTGCTAGAACTAGTTCTCCATTTAGAAGAATGAAACTGTCACCAAATGTATCTTCAACAACAAGAATCAACGTTTCTTCTAATTCTTTGGATCATGAATTATCAGTTACTCCAGAAAACTCATTTTTAGCATCACAACAGCAATCAGTACAACAAAAACAACAATTGAATAAAATCAACTACAAAAAAGATTTATCATATTCTAGAGATAAAGATCAATCAGATGACTTAGTTCAATGGATACAATCTCTGAAAGTTCGAGCAAAAACTGTATTAGCCACAGAAGAAGAAGAAGAGAAGAAATTTTATAAAGAATTAGAACTAGAACAACAAAAGTTACAAACTGAAAACGATGATTATGCTAATTCTGAACAATTTGATAAATTAAAAGAACTGGTGGAACAAAATAAACTTAAAAAGGAACAAGAATATATTCAGCTACAAACCCAACTAGCTGAACAAGAAGCTGAACAAGAACAAGAAGAAGAAGAAGAAGAAGAAGAAGAAGAAGAAGAAGAAGAAGAAGAGGAGGAAGATGAAGATGAATATGAATCTAAACAACAGGAAACTGATCAAAAACCTACACAACTTAACTTTGAAGAGAGTGAAGAAATATCAGGATCAGAAGAAGAAGAAGAAGATGATTCTGAAGGTAATGCTATAATCCCATCTGATGCTTCACTAGTTGATATATCTTCTGATGATGAATCTGAAGGAGAGCTCGAACAAGCAAATTATGATCCAAATGAATTTAAAAACAATCAACAATATAATTCAGGTACATATTCAAGACCAAGATTATCAGATAATGTTTCCCAATTGACAAATAGAAATTCTGTTCTTGATGAAATTGAAAGCATATCTTCTGATGAAGAAGATGAGACAGGTGATATTGAGATTGAAGATTTAGATCAATACAATCAAGAACAATATAGAGAAGATGAATTAGATGAATTACAAGAAGAATTTGAAGAAGAAGAAGATGAAGTTGAACATGATTATAATGATAAAAATTATGAACAGGATATCGAAAAAGAGATTGAACAAGGGTATGATGATTACGATAATGAACAATCTGAACAAGAAGAAGTTGAAGTCGAAGTCGAAGTCGAAAATGATGGTTATGATGAAAATCAATCTCAAAATGAAGACTTTCATCAACAGACTTTTGAAATCAGTTCAGAATTAGATGAAGAAATTGAAGAAATACAGGAAAATGAAGCTGAAAAAGAATACAATGAAGAAACCAAAGAACTTGATGTTGAATTAAAAGAAACTCCTAAACAATCTGAACAAGAAATCTATAATGAAATGACAACAAATGATCAACAAGATCTACAGTTTGCTCTTTTGGCTAATGCAGCTTTAGGTCAAATTCCAACCGGTGAAATATCTAATCATGGATTAAAAGAATTACCACAACATTGTTTTGATGAAATTATGAATGCTGAAAAACTCGAATTTAAGGAACAAAAACAACAAGAAGATGAGTTAGTTGAAGAAGATCAAGATCAAATAAGTCAAAAACAAGAAGAAGATGAACAACATGGTGATGATATTGAAGAAATAATTGAAGACGCCATCGATAGACATGAGCTTTTAAAAGAACAATTTGAGCAAGATCAAATTAATTTTATTCATGAAGATGAAAACATTGTTATTGATGACGAATTAGTAGGTTTAAAACAACAACAAGAACAATTGGATAATGAAATGGAAGAAGAAAAAGAAAAAGAAAGAGCAGTTGAAATTTCGCATGAGAAGGAGCAAGTACAAAAAGAATACGAGGAACAACAAGAAGAAGAAAATAATGATGATGAAGGCAGGGAGTCTATTGAGCAGCAATCAGTACAAACTGAACAATTTCATGAACAAACCGAAAAAGAAGCCAAACCTAAGACACCTGAATACATTGAAGAAATTTATTACGACTCTGATGATAATGCTCCATTTAGAAGTCCACAACATAGTCTGTTTGGTTCTATAAGTGTTGAACATTTCCAAAATATCAAACAACAAGACTCAGATTCTAATGAATCTGGGACAGAACAAGATCAAATCCCAACGATAAATGAAGAACCTTATGCTTATACTCTTACTGAAGCAGTTTTTCAAGAAGAAAAACAACAATCACTTCATAATGATGAAATTGCAAGTAATGGTGAACCAAAGATAGAAGAACTGGATGATAATGACCAACCATTTGAACAAGAAACAGATTATAATGAAGAAAGTGGGGAATCTAAACAACAGGATTCATACGTAGTTGATAAACTTGATATTATCGAAGATGATGGCGAAGGTGAAACTTCTTTTGTTTCATTCTTTAATGATGCTTCACGTTTGGCTCCAGGTCTTTCGTCAGGTGCACTGTCTTTTGTTGAAGCATCTGAGGAATTTGTTAAAAAATCAGCTCCATCAACTAAACCTTCAACCGCATCAACAGTACCAAATACTTCAAGAATTTTAGACGAGCTTGCTAGAGAAGAAGAAGAAGTTCCCGATATTCAAATGGCCAATGTTTATGAAACTGATAAATTAGAAGCCAAAGAAATCGAAGAAGAACTTCAACCTGGAATTTCTGGAAATTTTGTTAAAACTCAAGATGAAGTTAAACAAAGAGATGACGATGTACTGGAAGAAAAAGTTGCACAGTTTGAAGAAGAAGAACAACCAGATTTTCAAGATGCAATAGAAGAATACTCTACTTTACTGGAGAAATCTCAAATTGAGAATTCTGAAAATAATTTACTAAATGAAGATGTTGAAATGATTGATTTTGATGCTGATGAAGATCAATTTGACCTTGTTAAAGAAAATGAAGCTGATGAAAAGGAAGATGAAGAAGAAGAAGAAGAAGAAGAAGAACATTATACTGCTCTGGAAGAAGTTGATGAAACTGCTGAACAAGATGTGGAAGAACCAAAACCATTTGTGAATTCAGTTGATGCAGAAAATGACGAAATTATTGAAGACATTACTAAACAAAAAGTGTCAGATGAAAGTACTTCAAGCAACATAAAAGCAGATAAAGTAACGCAAGAAACAAAAACATCTACTATTACTTCTACGCTGTCTGGTATGACAAACTTTTTACAAAGTATGATTGATGCTCCTTTTGATAAAACGTACAGTGATATTACTATTGAACAGTCTGTTGAAGAAACTCCAAGAACTGAAAGTTCAAAGCAGGGAGAAAAGAATGAACAAAATCAAGAACAAGATCAAAGTATTATCACTGAAAAATCACAATCTGTCAAAGAAAGTGAAGAATCTCAAGATTCTGGAAAAAGCTTACTTAAAGATCAGGAAAATGATTTGTTATTTGAAGATACCAAGCAGGAATTGTTAATCGAAGATACAAAACCAAAGTTGTCACTAGAAGATAATAAAGAGCTATTAGTCGAAGATAAGGAACCAGAACTCTTGCTAGAGGATAAAAAACCAGAATTGTTGCTAGAGGATAAGAAACCAGAGTTGTTATTACAAGACGAAAAAGAAGAATTGTTGTTAGAGGATAAGAAAGAAGAATTGTTGTTAGGGGATAAGAAAGAAGAATTGCTACTGGAAGATGAGAAAAAAGAGGAAGATATTCAAAGCGTCCACAGTGATGATGTTGTTGAAGATAATTCCAAACCTCCATCTGATATTGGTGAAATGATCACAGAAGAGTTTGAAGAATCAAAACATGATGCTGAACAATTTTTCTCCATTATGGAAGAAAAAGTTGAAGAAGCTATTGATAATGAAGTTGATAATCCAGGTGATGATGAACAAGAAAACAAAGATGATACTGATAATTTCATCACTGGTCTGGAAGAAAAACTTCAAGAAACCAAACAAGAAGCTCACCAGTTCTTGAATGTGATTGAAAAAAAGGTTGAAGAAGCAATTGATAATGAAGTCGATGGCTTGAATGAAGACCTAGATCCAGAGTATGTTTCCAAACAACAGGAACAAGTTAAAGATAAACTTCTTGAGATGAAAGACAATACTGAACAGTTTTATAGCGTTTTGGAAGATAAGGTTGAAGAGGCTATTGACAACGAAGTTGATGGGCTGAATGTTGACTTGGATCCTAATGACCTGGAAAAACAGGAACAAGAAACCAAAAATGAACTGGAAAATGCTAAAGACAACACTGAACAGTTCTTCACTGTCATGGAAGATAAGGTTGAAGAAGCTATTGACAACGAAGTTAATGGGGTGAATGTTAACTTGGATTCTAATGACGTGGAAAAACAGAAACAAGAAACCAAAAATGAACTGCAAAACGTCAAAGACAACACTGAACAGTTCTTCACTGTTATGGAAGAAAAAATTGAAGAAGCTGTTGATAATGAAGTTGATGAACCAAATATAAATCTGGTGCAAAATGAATCAAAACAAAATGAGGAACTAGGGATTGTATCAAATGATGTACCACCTGTTAAAGAAAGAACACCTCAACCTCAGTCTCCAGAAAGATCCAGTTCCAACAGTGTAATCAGTGGTATGTTTAAAAATATTACATTCAAACCATTCCTGGAAGAATCTACCCCACAAACTTCAAAGTTCAAACCAAGAAGAAGTGATCAAGATGATAGCGTGACTGATAATCTTGGGTTTGTTGATGCTCAAGATGAAACTGAAACTCAAATTAAAGGTAGTATTGAAAAGTTTGAGAAAGAAGATACAGTTGGTATTGATGACACCGACAATCCAGAAACTGGTAGCACAATACATAAACCTCAAGGACCAGAAGCACAAACAAATGTTGAAATTGAAGAAAAATTTGAAGATGAAATTGAAGAAGAAGAAGAAGAAGAAACTCAGAAATCACAAGCCCAAACACAAGAAAAATCACACCGTAAGCGTGAATTATTTAAAGGGTTCTTTTCTAGATGGTTTGGTTCAAAGGAAAGAGGACCAAAACGTCCAGCAGAATCACAGCTGCAAAAACAAGAAGATAAGAAAGCTGCAATCGATGAAGGTGATGGAAATTTAGAAAATAATGAAAATATAAAAACACCAAAGAAATTTAAAGAAATCAAATTTGATGATAGTTCAGTTATGTCTTCACCACCTACATTTAATGGTCATATTGTCATGAAGACTAGAAGTGGTAAAATCGTTGGTGCTAATAGCGAACAAGAAGTGATATTGGCTAAAGCCATTGAAAAGGAAGAAGATCAATATGTTACTGCGGTTGCTGCTGATGAAATCATTGCTCCAACAGGTGTGCAAGATCTGGCTGTTGGTGCAGAAATTCTGACAGAATTGATTGATCAGCAAATAGAAAAAGAAAAAGAAGAAGAAGAAGAAGAAGAAGAAGAAAAAGAAGAAATAATTGAAGTTGCTAAAGAGAAAAGAAAAGATGATGAAAGGATTGAAGATAAATCTCAACATGAGAAATCATCTAGAAAGCCAGGTAAGAGAACAAAGAAGAAGTCAAAAACAGAAGGTCCAACAAGATCTTCAAGAAGAACTAGAAGCGCGAGATCAAAAAAACAACCACCTCCAACTGAAAGGACTTTGAGAAGCAGAACCAAATAATTTTATTTTTCGACTACAAGATTTTTCAGTCATGCAAGGACTTTAATGTATGAAATTAATAGAGTATAATAATAATAATAATCATTAATTACAGTTGTATGTATAACAAAGAAATGTAAAGTAGATTAGACATTAAAAAATCATTATAAATTTCTATATACAAGACAGACAAGACAATATCTATTCTATAAGAGTAGCGTCTTAAGTGACGTATTTCATCAAGTATTCAAAACAAGAAAAGAATGCAACACTTGTTATAACAGATCTTGTGACACTGACAGTTAAACCTCTATACATCTCTCTTGTAGGGAATGAAATACCTCTATATGGAATACCTTGTCTTGGTTTTAATGCTAAAGATCTAATAATTTCACCAACAATATCTCTTTGACGTAAAGATTTAACAGTATCAATTGGGAAAACCAAGACCCAACTTAAAACACCAGACAAGGCACCAGCACAAGTAATTGAAATAGTACCTACTGGAATTCTAGTTTTTGGAATATTCCCATGTTCATCAGCAAAACCTTCAATTAAAATTTTAGCAGTTTCATAAACACCAAAATAGATTGCAGAACCTACAGCATCTCTTAAGAAATGGAATTTAAAACCTGAATATAAACCTGCTAAACCTTCTTCTTTTATAATACGTTTTGCAACTTGATAAGTTGTTTGAGGCATTCTTCTCGGGCTTAGTCCTAATTCACCCTGTGTCATGATATAAACTTGTTGAAATAATTTTGTAAATTCAAAAGGACATGCAAAAAAAGCAGTAGCACCACCAGCAACAAATCCAGAAGTAACTGATACTGGTGCATTATTTATAGCCATGAGCACAGCTTTATGTTTTGTTGAATCTGTATCTTTAATATGGAAAGTTCCTGTTGTTAAACTTTGTAAATTATGTGCATAAGGTTTTGAAGCTGTAAATACTGAAACACCTAAAGATTTTGAAAAAGAAGTTGAAACCAATGGGGCAGTAACACCTCTAAATAAACCTTTAACACCTTCAGTTTTGATTGTACTTGTAAGACAGTCAAAGATCCCTTTGAAATGATGTGTTTGCATTCTTGTCTTTATGGAATCTAATGGGAACCCAACAACAGTAGAGAATAATGATGCAGTATAAGACATTATTGAAGGTCTCCAAGGGAGCCAATTTTGTGGAAGGATATGAATAGCATTGGCTTGATCCAATTCCCAAGTAACAGTTGGTTTTGCTTTAGATGTTGTGCTCATTTATATATATGTATAATCTATGTTTTTTGTTTTGTTTCTATAATAAAGATCTATGATTATATGGGGTTGGAAAAAGTAAAAATTGAATGAATATAAACCAGTTGGGCATAACTATGAAGTGAAAGCAGCAAATGTATTTGTATAATGACAAATAATTAGAATCCTCGAGGAATTTGTGTATTTGTAACGTTTAGATTGAATTTTCAATCTTTAAATAGATAAAGGCCTTTAATATGATTCACACTTGTTCCTTTAAAAAAAGAGACAGAAAAAAGGTGTAAAACAAGATTTTCAGTGCCTAGTTTTTAGCACAGTTTACAGCAATTATAACAGTGTAAACAGCAACAACAATAACAACAACAACGCTTTTTTCAGCGCTTTTATCTAAATTATTCACAAGTCATTCACGTTTTGATATTTTTATGGCTCATTAAGATTTCGAGAAAAAGTGTTGGCCGCTACCGGGTCAACAATCACAAATTTCACCGGTATTAAATCAAAGTTAATGAAGTAAAGAAAGAAACTACTAGTAATAAATGTATTATACAGTGCTTTTTTTTTTGTTTTAATTATTATTATGAATTGTTTCTAGTTAAAAAAACTGTTGTTTAAGCTTTCTTTGAAGAAGTTGGTTTACGAGCATGAGCAGTTTGTTTTTTGACTGGAGTAGCTGTAGATTTAGCTGCACCAGTGGTTTTAGAAGCAGTAGTAGAAGCAACAGCAGGAGCGGAAGTCTTCTCAACTGGGGCAGCAGTTGGAGCAGGAGCAGCTTTTTTGTTCTTTTTAGTAGAAGAATCTTCTTCAGCTTCTTTAGCTTGTCTTTCAGCTTCTTCAACATTGAATTCGGCTAATCTTTTTTGATATTCCCATTCGGCATAGTATAAACCAATTTGTAAAGTTAAGACACCACCTAACAAGAAGATGATGATTAATTCAGAAGCAGCCAAGACATTGATACCAGTATAAGCATCAACTTCACCCCAATCACCATGGACAGCACTTTCAGCACCAGTTCTTAAGTTGGTTAAGTAAACACAAATAGCTAAAACGTATAATAACAAAGTACCATATTCAAAATATTTAGCATCATTACTTGGTTTATAAATCTTGATAAAACAACCAACTAAACCCAAAGCAATCAAAGCATGCATAGTATGTAGTGCAAAAGCTGGAGTATTAGCCCAAGTTTGATAATGTCTTAATGAGTTTTCAAAAGTGGCTGCATCAGCAGCTGGGTTGAATAGAGTATTAATGTCATATGGCCAGTTACCAATTAATAAACCTAGGAAGAAAAAAGTACCTGCAATGATTAAACCATAACCCAATGGGAGAATATCTTGATATGTTACTTTTGGGGCCATTGTTGTTATAAATAAAGTTGTTTGATGGTTTAAGAGTAGTGGCAACTTGTAGTGTTTATGTTTTTTTTATCTCGAATCGGGGGAATAATTTAGATTAATCAGAATAGAAATTAAAATAAGAATTTGATGTTTTTATTTTGTGACGAATTTTTATGAAAAATTCTTATTCTTTAGATTTGATTGATAATACATCAATCTCTTTAAGCTTATTCAACAGTTTTAGTGGGTTTAATACCATTAATTTTGAGGGAAAAGTTTATCTTAATCCGGGTAAGCATATATTGATCCATCAAACCTGTAAAATATAGATAAATTCAGTGAGTTTTTAGGATATAAGTGAATTGATATGATTTATATATTCAATGTAGTTAGGTTCGGACCTAATTATCACATAAACACCAAGTAAAGTATTAAAACTGTTCCCCATTAATATTTAATATAGAATAAAAGTCTAATTCTAATGACAAGATTAACCTTTGGTAATATCGTTCTTATTCAGAAGTGACGTTCCTAATAGTTACACTCAATTGATTAAAATTTATAACAGTCTCATATTATCAATTTTCGATGCTGCTCATCTATTTAATACCATTGATGCAAAGATTAGTTTATGCATTATTATTAGGGTTAGTAGGGTTCTTAGGGCCATTAAATCATTTATGTCCGGATGTTGTGTGACTGTGAAAGTTTTGCAAAAATGTTCGGATGTGATTAAACTACTACCGACTCTGCAAATTTTCAACAAAGTGTGAAAAATATCAAAAGAGTTTTGAACAGATTATTAGCATATACGATTATTATTATCAACAAAACATCAAAAATGGTTAGCATTATCTCTAAGAAAAGAAAGTTGGTGGGTGACGGTGTCTTCTACGCCGAATTGAACGAATTCTTTGCCCGTGAATTAGCTGAACAAGGTTACGCTGGTTTGGAAGTTCGTGTTACTCCAACCAAGACTGAAGTTATTATCAGAGCTACTCAAACCAACGCTGTTTTAGGTGAAAATGGTAGAAGAATCCATGAATTGACTTCTTTAGTCCAAAAGAGATTCAAATTTGCTCCAGGTGCTATTGTCTTGTACGCTGAAAGAATTCAAGACCGTGGTTTATCTGCTGTTGCTCAAGCTGAATCTTTGAAATTCAAATTGTTGAACGGTTTGGCTATCAGAAGAGCTGCTTACGGTGTTGTCAGATACGTTATGGAATCTGGTGCCAAGGGTGTTGAAGTTGTTATCTCTGGTAAATTAAGAGCTGCTCGTGCTAAAGCCATGAAATTCCAAGATGGTTTCATGATCCACTCTGGTCAACCAGCTAGAGATTTCATTGACACTGCTACTCGTCACGTTTTGTTGAGACAAGGTGTTTTGGGTGTTAAGGTTAAGATTATGAGAGACCCAGCTTCCAACAGAGTTGGTCCAAGATCCTTACCAGATTATGTTAAGATCTTTGATCCAAAGGAAGATGAACCAGTTGCTGAACCATACGTTAAGTCTTACATTCAAAAAACTGAAGAAGCTGCTCCAGAAGAAGCTGCTGCTGAACCAGTTGAAGCTTAAATGTATTTAAGGTAATTAATTAACGGTATAAAAATTTAGCAAAAAAATGTAGCGTAATATAATATTAATAATACTATGATAAGGATATATTAATGATTAGTACTCATAAACATTTCCACGATAGCTCTTATCATTCTTGACATAAAGATCAGATCACCAACACAAATTCTGATTATTGTCTATAATTTTGATTACTCTTTCAGAACATTTTGTACCCTAAAAAAGAATGATACTAGCCTATAATAAAAACATACTACTGCCGGGAAATGTATGTGTAAACGATCTGATGATCTTCATATTTTTGGGGAGGTATGTACATTTGATGGCATGAAGAATAGTGATCATTTCTGTCAAAAAAAAACTCGACATACCAACATGAGGTACGCGCTAGCTTTGGATCTTAACTTGGAGGTTATGAATTATAACTTTTGAGATGATTTTAATTTGATTCTTGAGATCGTTTAGTAGAGTGACTTGGATGTTAAGTAGTTATTGTAAATTATGTCGACTAACATACATTACGCTTTCTCAAACACAGGATCTTTTGATAGTTCAGGCTTCAAAGTAGTATTAATTTCCAGATTCTAGAAGTCATAAACAACAAGTTCCCATAACAACCAAGTGTAAACTGTAGGCTTATCACCAATAGGTGTTTTGTTTCTCTGTTCACCAACATAGTGCAATATGTATCTCCAATCTTTAAATATTTACGTGTTTCTGTCATGCAAAGCACAACGTTGTACTTGAATGTTGTTAGTATATTTTGTTGTTACGGTTATTAATAGTTCATGGATGGAGTGAGAATCAACAAAAGAGAATTAACCAAGATGGGTACTTTTATCAATCAAGTTTACAAGTATGTAATGAGTTCTACTTCTTATCTATAAGTATTCACCAATTCTTTATTTTGGACCCACTTGAGCAATTGTTTACAATTTTCAATTTCAAGTGATTATGATTCATGTATATTTTTAGTGTTCCTGGTTTAAAGTCTAGAACGTTTTTCACCGAACGATTCAAAATGGCAGACTTTTATTGGTTTAGAGGTTCGCAAGTCGGAGCATGTCTTTTTAGTTCAACATAGGATTTAGGTGGCTGATTGTTTTCCAGTCATTGCTGGAGTAATTATTGAGTTTGATCTTGTTCAAGATTTCATGATAAAGAACCAATAAGTTGGGCTAAAGAAATGATATAGTTTTATAAATTTGATATTTAGATACCCCTGAGGCAATACTCTATAAATACATATATATTTTCAAATAAACTAAATACAAACAACTAGTATTCTATAGTTTTTTTTTGTTATGTTTATATTGTCCAGTTTAGATTAAAAAAAAAAAAAAACTATTTTCGAAGTGCATATTTGTGCATGAAGTAACCTGCATCATTCTGTACAAAAGTACATCAAAGTTTGCATGAGTTTCCTAATTCATCCATCAAGATTCCTAATTAGGTAACAACAACAACATCTCACATTCCCAAAACAGTTGGAAGGTACGTTTTTTTCACGTTTTTGTATAACTAAAGGCGAAATCATACATGAGTGGTGTATGTAAACAAAGCATCATTGAGAAATGTTTTCAAAAGTTAAAAGTTTTCACATCAAAGATAAGTAACATTTTGATATCTTGAAAAGTTTAAAAAAATTATAAATATGGATGAATCTTCCATTTTTTTTTAAATAATTAATTATTCTTCATCTTATAAATCAAGTTCCAACTTTAGTCTTTCGCTTTACAAATCAATCAATTCTTATTAACAATGCAATTCTCCACTGTCGCCCTATTATCTATTGCTTCCGTTGCTGTTGCTCAAACCTCAGTTTCTACTGCTGTTGTCACTGATGCTACTACTGTTGTTTCTTCTGTTGAAGATTGTGGTCCATCCAAGGTTTGCCCAACCACTCCAGCTGCTCCAGTCACCCCACCATCTAACGGTTCTAACAACTCTAACTTCACTACCCCAGATGTTACTTCCTTCTCTGCTGGTGCTGCTGGTATCTACGCTCAAGCCGGTGTTGCTGCTTTCGCTGCTGGTGTTGCTTTGTTGTTGTAAGTTTAATTTATAACTTCATAGTATTTAATAGTGTATATTAGCTGGGAATAGAAATTACAGAGAAAATTTATTCGTAATCTTATTTTAATTCAACAGTAAAAATTATTTTAAATTAATGTCATTTTCTTAAAGGTGCACAACATCTGAAAGTACATCTGGAAGTTAAACATCTGGAAGTTAAATTTTGGCCTTTTTCTCTCAAAATTTTTATATAAAGACCTTGAAGACATACAATACAACAGAGATTGATATACAATTCATATAAAATCGTTCATCAATCACTTTACTTTGAATAAGTCTTAAAAAATACACCAATCAAATCTAAAAATTTATTAAATTCTCGTCTGATTAAAAATTACCAAAAAAAGTCTGGAAGAAAAAAAAAAGTTTGTGAAAAAAACACTAACAACACTAAATTTTTATATAAAAACATAACAAGAATAACAAAAGAATAACACAATGAGATCCTTTAAATGTGTTGTTGTCGGTGATGGTGCTGTTGGTAAGACATGCCTTTTAATTTCATACACTACAAATACTTTCCCACAAGACTACATTCCTACTGTATTTGACAACTACACCCAAAATACAATGTATGAAGGGGCTCATTATAAATTAGAATTATGGGATACAGCTGGTCAAGAAGATTATGATAGATTAAGACCATTATCATATCCACAAACTGATGTTTTTTTAGTTTGTTTTTCAATTGTGGAACCTTCTTCTTTTAAGAATGTTAAAAACAAGTGGGTCCCTGAAATAAAACATCATTCTGCTGAAACAATTCAAATTATTCTTGTGGGTACTAAAGCTGATTTAAGAGATGATCCTCATACATTAGATAGATTAGAAGAATCTGGAAATGAACCTGTCTCAAAATCTGATGCTAAAAGATTAGTTAAAGAATTGGGGTTATATAATTATGTTGAATGTTCTGCAGCTACTCAAGAAGGTGTTGAAAATGTTTTTGATACTGCAATTAAAGCTGTGCTTGATTCTGAAAAAGATGATATCCCTCATGCTACTTCTGGATCTCCAAGCACTAATAATAACATTGGAAATTCAAGTTCTGGTGTTACTACTCAACCAGCTAATGGTGTCTCAAAATCATCAAGTAGTGGTGCAGTTAAAAAAATCAGAAAGAAGTCTAAATGTACGATTCTGTGAATAATATGTTGCTATCATTTGTGTTTTCCTACTATTTTTCTTCTCTTTCATTCCATTCTTTTATTATTTGATCATATTATTATATAATTGTTTTTTCCCTATAGACACAGGTGTCCAGGCCGGTTACTACACCAAGAGTAATGTACAGATCTATTTTATTATTTATTATTCCAAATTCCTTGTATCATCTAATTAAATTAGCTCTAGATGGATGAACATTTGGTGCAGTAGCTGCAATTTTTTCTTCTTTTTCTTTTTTAGCATCTCTTGATTTCTTTTGTTCTTCAGCTAATTTAACTCTTCTATCTTCAAACATTTTTTGATTCTTTTCCTTAATTTTTTCCATACGATGTTGAGTATTACCACCACCACCAGCTGTTAATTCAACGTTAATTTTTCTGTTTCGTAATAAAGAATGATGCATACGTAAAGCAACTTCCATACGATGCTGTATTTCACCACCTTTATTATCAAACTCTAAAAATGCTATCCCTTTTTCTGTACGAATTCTAATAACATCTGGTGAACTAGCTTTAAAATGTGCCTGAAGTTCAGTTTCTGTAACATCATATGGTAAATTACCAACAAATAATAAAAAACGTGGACCAGCTTTATTTTTACCTTTACCACCTTTACCTCTTCTAGTCTTTCTTTTTTTTTTTACAACTTCACCTTCAACATTTGTAGAAGTATTTGTTACAGTAGTATCATCTGTAGTTGGTTGATCTTTTATTTCAGTATCATCTCTTTTACGTTTCTTATCTTCACTCTTCTTACGAAACTCTAAAGCTTTCTTTTGTTTCTTTGTTAATTTCTCTTCACTCATTTCTTTGTAATTTTGATAATATTTAATACTTTACTATTAAATTTTATTATATAAAGAGATAAATTTTTTCAATGCGATGAGGTTTAGTGACACGGAGATGGATGGCAGTCACTTGTTGGTATTAAAACATTAAAAGATGAATTAATTGGGCTGGAATTGGGTTTGATAAGTTTATTTGTGATGTTTAATTTGGGAGGGATAATCCAATGTTTTCATTCTAATTAATATATTGTATTTGTAATGTTGCAATTTCTATCAGTAAAACAAAAATTATATTGAAAAAAAATACTTTAAAACAATACTAAAAATATATAAAAAACCAATATGAGCCAAATAAGGAACAGAAGATCTTCAAAAAGTCCACAAAGAATCAAGATCCAATACAGAGATAGAAATGATAATATAAATCAAAATGATTCTGAAAAGATCAAATTAAATATTAATCAAACTGAAAAAAGACAAGATCAAGAGAGAGGTAGAACACTTGAACGTGAAAAGAATTTAAATGAAGAAAAAGAAAAAACTACTGAAAAAAATGATCAAGATGATTTGGTAATACAAAAAGATGAAGATTTGATGAAATTAATGGGTTTTGGTGGGTTTACTTCTACCAAGAATAAAAAAGTATCTGGTACTAAAAGTTCTGGTTCTGTTAAAAAAAATAAAAAAGCCCAGTTTAGACAATATATGAATCGTGAAAAAGGGTTTAATAGATCTTTATCTCCAGATAGCCAAAGAAAGAAGAAAAATAATGAATAATGTACATTTTATATTACTATGACTATTTAATTACAAACTTTCTGTAAATTTTGAATGTTCAGCATATAACTCTTCATATAATGCTCTTAATTCCTTATAAGCCTTTGTAGTTTTGTTCAATTTTTCAGTTAATTCTTCAACTTGACCAATAGTACTATTATTATCTGAAATAAACACTTCAGATTTAACAGTATTTAAATTTTCAAAAGATAAAGATTCTTGAGCAACCCTATTTAAATGTTGCTCAATATCAAACAATTGATTTTCTTGTGGTAAACCAACTTGATATAAAACATCAACTTCTTGTGGAGTCTTATCAGCAATAATTCTTTTAAAAGCTGGAATAGATCTGACATTTTTTTCTACTGTAATAGTATCACCATTGTCATAACTATTTAAAACTTGAATATTAGCCACTGGTGCTCCTAATTCTTTAAATTCTTTTACAATTTGTTTTGAAGCAACATCTGATACTAATACTCTCCCACTTTCATCACCAGATATTAATAAAGAACCATCAAGTGAAATATCTAAATTTGTAACAGCTTTTGAAGCATGAGAAACAAATGTTTGTAATAATTCAAAATCTTGTGATACAGTAATAATCTTACCATATCCACCTTTTGCTTCAATAACATTAGTTGCAGGGTTTGGTTCATATAAATTAATTTGACGAATATTACCATTATTTAAGCCTAAGTATATTGCACGATCTGCAACATCACCAACAATAGATTCAACTGGAACATCAATAACAAATGTAGTTAACAACTCACATTTATGTAATGAATAAACACGAACAGTACCATCCTTAGATGCAGAATAAAACTTTGTATCTTGATAAATGTTATTATTTATAAATAAATCTGTAACTTCTAATGTATTATCTGAAATTGAATTAATTGGTTTAATAATAGATTCACTATTTTTATTAAAATTCACTAAATTGGATAATTTCCAAACTAATATTCTTGAATCTTTACCAGCACTAATTAAATGACTACCATCACTAGTAACTTTTAAAACTGTTGGAGTTTGATAATGAGCTTCTTTAACATTTAATAATAAACCTGAAGATAATTCCCAAATATAAAGTTTCCCACTTATACTACCACCAATTAACAAAAATGGTAATCTAAATTTTGGTAATCTAGTTTCAGTTTCTTCTAAATCTTTTTCATCTAATTCTTTTATAGAATAATCTAAATTATTTGGAACTAAAGTAATACAAGATAATTGTTCCGGTACTGGTATTTTTTGATCTGGTGATTCCTTACCAACAGAATAGACATGAATCAATGCTTTCCCTTTACAAGCAACAAATAACTTATCACCAGCACCACAACCTGTAATACAAGAACCATGTCTATATGAAGCTATTGATCTAAACCCTAAATTTATGGCTTGGGAATGAATTGATGTGGCAAACCCTAATGATTGGGCATCTTTTTTGTCATCTGGATGACCTTGTGAGTTGTAAAAAACAATTTCTTCCATACTTTTTGATGGTATTTACTGAATTTTATAATTGTTAAACATTATGTTTTGATGTTTTAAAATTTTTTTAAAAGCAAAGAAACGATGAGATGAGATGAGATGCGACTTCGGTTCGAATCCTCATCGCATCAAAAAAAAAAGAAGGAAAAAAAATTGTATTAAAATTAACTATGAACTGTAATTATATATATATATACTCAGAAAATTATAATCTTATGCCAGGTATATTTAATTCATTCAAATATTTATTCAACCCATCGCCGGTGATATTTCCAGATCAAAACTGACACGAAAAGAATAAAACTTATAACTTTCAAAAGAATATAAAAAAACCCTACAAAGTATAGCGGCTACTTAAAATCAAGAATTTAAGTTCACAATGCCTTTAAATATCATTGGTACTATGGTTGTGGAAGGCCCAGATGCTCTTCCTGGCTGGGAATATATTAAACGTTATGGTCCATTAGTTGCCACCGCTGGTGCATTAAAATGGTATTTTAGAGGGTCTGCAAATACATGGGAAAGAGATTTACATGGGAAAGTATTTTTAGTCACTGGTGGTACTTCTGGATTAGGAGCTTCTTTAGTTGATGAGTTAGCTTCAAGAGGTGCTCAACTTGTGTTATTAGTTCGTAGTATTGAAGATTATTGGGTTGTGGATTATGTGTCAGAATTAAGAAATAAACATAGAAATTTATTAATTTATGTTGAAGAATGTGATTTAAGTGATTTATACAGTGTTAGAAAATTTGCAACTAAATGGTTGGATAATGTTCCTGTTAGAAGACTTGATGGTGTTATTTGTTGTGCAGCTGAAGCTTTACCTGCTGGTAAACCAAGAGAAAATACCATTGATGGTATTGAATTACAAACAGCAGTTAATTATGCTGCTCATTATCATTTATTAACATTATTAATGCCTGCATTGAAAAATCAACCTCCAGATCGTGATGTTCGTATTTTATTAACAACATGTCTTTCTCAATCTATGGGTGAATTAGATATTAATGATCCATTACAATTATCTAAAAGATATCCAATTAATCAACCATGGAAAGTTTTTGGAACTTCAAAACTAGAATTAGGTTTATTTGCTAAAGAATTTCAAAGAAGATTATTGTCAACACCAAGAAAAGATAATGCAGAATCATTAGTTCGTGTTAATGTTATTAATCCTGGTATGATGAGATCTCCAAGTACTAAAAGAGTTTTATCCTTTGGTTCATTATTTGGTTTGTTTTTATACATTTTATTTTTACCAATCTTATGGATTTTTTTGAAAAGTACTAATAATGGTGCTCAATCATTTTTACATGCATTAATGAATCCATCATTTGCTACTATTGAAGGTGGTAATTTTATTGCAAATTGTGAAATTTATAAACCAGCAAGAAGTGAATTTGAAGATGAAGAATTACAAAAAAAATTATATGATAATACTGCTGAATTTATTTCTAAATTAGAAAAAGAATCAGCCATTAAAAGAAAAAAAGCACAAAATTTAAAAAAAAAGGGTAAAAATAAAAATGATAAAGATAATGATAAAGAAAATGATGTTGATGGGGTTAGATTACAACAAACTAAAGAAAACTTGTTTCCAAATTCAGATAATTTGAAAGGAAAGTTAAACACTGCAAAGAAAAATAAGAAAAAAACTTGAATATTACTTGTTTGTATAATTTTTATAATTTGCTTATATATATATATGTTTTTACAACACCGCTATTTCCGAGGGTCTACCGTAAACGATTACTAATCTATCAATGGACGAAGGACCCCTCGGATCTCCCACTCTTGGATTCTTATCTTTATCGAAAAGTTTTCAGTCAACCAATCAGACGCGAGAATAGTATTTAAATCTAAATAAGAAACTAACATCACTAGGAAAAGGAGTACAACAAAGAGAAATCAAGAAAAACTCCATTCCGATTCAACTATAATCTGGTGAATAGTTTCAAAACAAACTAAAAACAAGAAAACATTAAAAGGTTCATTTTATTTATATCAAGTTCTAATTTGCTAAGTTTTTTGCCCAGTCCATTTTAAAAAGATATAGAAAACTCAGCGGTTAATCATTAACAAGAACAACAAGAACAAGAACAATAGAAGAAAGGTTACCAAAAGAAATGGCATCATCCTCTCCAGTCTCTTCATTGACTAGACTGCTTCAGAAACAGAATGATGAAAAAAAAAGAGGATCTTCCAATTTAAAAAATAGCACTATTGCTAATAATGAAGATGTTGATGATGATACTGATTTAACAAATGCTGTTTCAATAGAAGGTGTTGAAGTGCCCGTTTTCGACTCTGAAGATGATGATAATGTTACAGTTAATGGTAATTCTTATGGAAGAAGTCCCATTGCAATCACTCAAAATTCTTATTCATCAGCTCCACCTATTAGAGCTCCAGTTAATGAAGCTTCAATTCGTCGTCAACCTTCAACTTCTGGAAGTTATTTTGGAAATCATAATTATAACAATTCATATTCTTCATTTTCAACTAGTATTCCATATTCTGTTCCAAATTCAAATAATGCTGATTTTTCAAATTCTTCATCTGTCCCAAGATTACATGGTTTACCATCAAATATTTCAATGATTGAATCTATTAATATTACATCTCCAAAAATTTCTTCATCAAGTGAAATTGAACCAAGATTTGTTGTTTCAAAACAAAAAGTTGTTGCTGCTCAAGCTGCTCATTCTTATTCAAAATCAATGAATAATTCAACTTCTTCAGGTTTTTTTTCAAGATCAAGAAAAAGTTCACAAATGGATTTAGGTTCTTTTTATAACAATTATTCTTCATCTTCTAATAATAATACTAATAATAATGGTACAATTGTTCAAGATTCTTTTATCCCAAGTTCTCCATCAAGTATATCAAGTGGTGATTCTTTAAATAAATCAAAACATTCATCAATGGCTGATTTAAAAAGATTTTTTAGAAAATCTTCAAATGGTGGTTCTTCTCCAAATCCATATAGTTCATCTTCTCAATCTTCTTTACAAACTATACCCCAACAACAACAACCAATGGGTCTTGGAATGTCACCAGTATCTGCTCAATTTACTATTGGTAATAATAATTCTGTTCGTGATCGTTCAGGATCAATTAGTTCATCTTATAATAACAATGTTTCTGCATATACAACTCCTCAAACTTTACCATTTTCTAAAAGATATAGTAAATTTGGTGAAAATTTAGGTGCTGGTGCTGGTGGTGCTGTTAAATTAGTTAAAAGATTATCAGATCATCAAACTTTTGCTGTTAAAGAATTTAGAAAAAAAGCTGTTACTGAAACAAGACGTGAATATGCTAAAAAAATCACTAGTGAATATTGTATTGGTTCAACTTTAAGACATCAAAACATTATTGAAACTATTGAAATTGCTTATGATAATGATCGTATTTTACAAGTTATGGAATATTGTGATTATGATTTATTTGCTATTGTTATGTCAAATAAAATGGCTCCACTTGAAATTGATTGTTGTTTTAAACAAATTTTAAATGGTATTCAATATTTACATCATATGGGATTGGCTCATAGAGATTTGAAATTAGATAATTGCGTTATTAATGAAAATGGTATTGTTAAAATTATTGATTTTGGTTCTGCTGTTGTATTTTCTTATCCATTTTCTAAAACTTTGATTGAAGCTTCAGGTGTTGTTGGTTCAGATCCTTATTTATCTCCAGAAACTTTAGTTTTTTCTAAATATGATCCAAGACCTGTTGATGTTTGGTCAATTGCTATTATTTATTGTTGTATGGTTTTAAAAAAATTCCCTTGGAAAGTTCCAAAATTAATGGATAATAATTTTAAATTATTTTGTTCTGGAAGAAATTGTGATTCTTTAAGTGCTTTATTAACAAGAAAACCTACCCCAAAACCAATAGAAGAAGAAGTTGTTCAAAAAGTTAATGCATTTTCTAATTTAACTAAAGCTTTGGCAAAACCATTAAATGAAATTGATGAACAAACAAGTCCTACAAATACAAATACAAGTACAAATACAAATGACATTAATACAACAAAAGATAAAGATTCTTCAGAAACAGCTAAAGCTGGAATCTTTGAAAACGATGTTGAAGAACCTCCAGTTCCATCATATGAAGAAGCTACTGCCAATGACAAAAAAGATACCAAAGAAGCTACTACTACCACTGATGAAGGTGATGTTCATACTTCTCAATTGGTTGGTGAAGCTCGTTTATTAAAAGCCTTACCAGCTCATGCCCGTCCAGTTATTGCTAAGATGGTTGAATTAGCACCAGCAATGAGAGCTAATATTGATGAAGTTATTGATGACCCTTGGGTTAGTAGTATTGAAGTTTGTACAGTTGAGGAAAGAGTTGATGGCTCTGGTATTTCAAAGCATATTTACCATCGTGCAAAAAATCATACGCATACTAAAGTTGATCAATCTGAAGCACATATTGCAGCTTTAGAAAAAAAGAAAAAACAAGAAATAAAGAAATGAAGTATAATCCTTTTTAATGACAAATAGAAAAGTAATACAGTGTATAAATTAAGACGTTTATGATATAATAGAGATACATTATTTTTTTTTTTTTTTTATTTAAAATAGTATTGTAGATTCTTTTATTCTATGTTCCATTCTTATATACAAGTTTGTTTTTTTTTTAAAATATTTAAACCACAATTTCAATACCCATACTCTTTGCTGTAGCAATAATAGACTTACAAATACCCTCCAATTCTTGATTTTTATGACGATCATCAGTTTTCTTAATTTTTGCAATTTCATAAACATGTTTTAAAGAAATAGTACCAGAAATTGAGGAATCACCAGAACCTTTTTCAATACCGGCAGCTTTTAATAATAAATACCCAGTTGGAGGGGATTTCAATTCAAATGTGAAAGTTCTATCAGGTTTAACCCATAATGCAACTGGAATTGGTGTACCTGGAGTATAAGAAGCTGTTCTAGCATTAAATTCTTTACAAAAATCAATAGCTTTAACACCTTTTGAACCTAAAGCTGGACCAACTGGAGGAGATGGGGCTGCTTGACCAGCACCCACTATTAGTTTGACAAAAATATTTTTAGCTGCACCACCACGGGCTGACATTTTCTTTATTATATATGTAGTTGTACTGTTGTACTTTGATATTTGTTTTTAAACTACTGATGTTGATAATAATCGTCAACCAACTAAAAATTAAAAAATTTTATTGTTGCTCCAACCAAATATGTGGTATAAACCATAAATGTGCATAAATATGCATTAACATACATATTGTTTATAAAATGAATTATAAAATTACAATAAAATATTACTATGATTATCCATTAAAGTTGTAGTATATGAATACCTCTATATGCTTATAGAAACAAAAAAAAAAAAAAAAAAAAACTAATATCTTTCAAAATATTAAATAATGTTATTTAAATTTAAATTAAAATAATCATAATTTTTTTATTTTTTTTATTTTTTTTTTATTTTGATTTCTTTTT
>JAKTRJ010000009.1:103511-224625 GCA_030579655.1 Liangdongia dryadoides
AACAAATAAAAAAAATTATAAAATAAAAATAAAATATTACTAATATTAACCATTAAAGTTGTAGTAAATGAAAACCTCTTTATGCTTAAAAAAAAAAAAAAAAAAAAAAAAAAAAAAACCAATAATGTACAAAATATTAAGGAATGTTAATGAAGTTTCAATTGCATCAATCAGTATTTTCTAAATCTTTTTGATTTATTCTTACTTTTAGAATATCTTCTATTCGAAGAATTTGGTGAAATATTGCCCAGATTATTTGTTGGTTTAATACCATTGAACTTATATTTTTGTTTCTTCATAGATGCAGATGGTGATTTATTACTAATTGGAGAAGATAATGCAGATGTTGAAGTGTTTGAAACACTTGCTCTTCTTTTTGAAGATATTGAGCTTGGTGTTGATGTTTGTGTGTTTGTGATATGTTGTTTAGTTGATTGTTGATGTTGTTTTGTAACAACGTTTAATTTAGTCTTTTTAAATGGGACAGGTTTTGAATCAGGAATATCTTTACTTGTTAATCTTGTATAAATTAAATAATAAGCAGATTGATCACGTAATGCTTGTTTTTCTGGAATTTGATTTATATATTCATCATCATAAGTTGCCCAAGTCCCATCAGGTTGACGACAATGAGCTATATAATGACCAGAAGAAACAGATCTACCTTCATGAACAACAACAGAAATTAATTGATAAACAGCAGGTTCATTAGTTGTAGTATAAGGGGTTAAATCAAGAATCAAAGGGTAAGAAACGCCTTGTTTAACTTTAGTTGAAGAAGATCCATTGAATCTAAATCTTTTTAAATGAACAGTCAAAGTTTCTGGAGCTCTTTCAATTGTACTTGTTTTAATAGCGCTTGTTCTTTTTTTACAACTTTCACAAACATAACCACTTTTATCAGATTGATCAGGTTTAATTAATTCTTGAGAAAAAAAATCTCTAATTGACTTTGAAATTGAATATCTTTGACTTGGGGTAGATTCTTGAGATGAAGAAGATATTTGATTTGATGCAATTGAATTAGAATCATTTGATAATGAGGAACTTAATTTTCTTGAAGCACCTAAATGTAAAGATAAATCATAAAATTCTTGTTTTGTCTTTGAAACATGACCACAATTTTTACAAGTGACAGATTGTGATAATAAACCTCCAAAAATATCATAAATTATTGATTCATTTAATTTATGACCTCTTGGAACACCATCTTCTTGTAATCTTGATAATAAAGACATGAAATATTCATGTGAATCTTCTTGTTGCCATTCAGACATCATACAATTAATATCATCTAATTTTGAAATTAATTTTTTAGGATTAATATATTTTTTCTTTTGAGATAAATTATCTAAATTCCATAATCTTGCAGAAGTTTCAGCTAATGTATAAGTTACAGATTTTGGATTAATTGTATCAGAATATTTTTTTTTCAAGACATCTAATAAATAATGTTCCACTGCAGGTATATGAATCATGGCTTGAACAGCAGCATTTGTATAACAAGTAACACCATGATTTAGTAAACCTAAAGGTTTTAATTTTCCTAAAGTTGGTCCCCAATTTTTAATAATTCTTTCTGAATGATTTGAACCTCTATCATTAGGGTTTTCATCAATTGCATAAAAATCATTTAGTGTAGTTGGTGTCTTGGTGAAGTTATTTGTTTTCAAATCTTCAGATTCCTCTTCTTCTGGAGATGTTGGAGGAGTTGAAGTTGAATTTTTTATAGATTCTTGTTGATCATCAAGTAATTGTTTTTTGGTGACTAGTTTATTCTCTTCTTCTTCCACTTCTTCTTCATCATCTTCATCATCATCATTATCATCATCATCACCACCCTTCAATTCAGCACCAATATCTTCACCTTCATCTTCACCTTCATCTTCACCTTCATCTTCAATATCTGATGCAGAACCAGAACTTTCACTTTCACTACCTGGTGCATCAACAAAGTCATCATCATCTTCCTCTTCTTCCTCTTCTTCTTCTTCCTCGTCATCTTCTTCATCATCTTCGTCAACTTCTAATTGAATTTTTTTGACTTGACATTTCAATTCAGATTCGTCTTCTTGTTCCTCATCTTCATCTTTTGACTCTTCAAATTCTTCAGATACATTATCCTCACTAGAAGCAGCACTTGTTGAATCAACTGATCTATTTTGTAATTTCTTGTAAACTTTTTTACTCACTAAAGCTTTAGATTCTTGTGCATCTATATAATTGGACTCATCATCTGAGCTTGAACTTTTTTCTGAATCTGAATTTTCAGATGATTCTTGTTCATCTTGTTCATCTTGTTCATCTTGTTCATCTTGTTCATCTTTGTCTTCTAAATCAAACCCTAAATCTTCTTTATCTTGATCTTGTTCTGTAATAAATTTTTTATTTTTTTTTAACTTCTTTAACTTCTTATCTGAATCAGTAGAATCATCAATAGATCTCTTCCCAGTATAACTAGCTAAAGCATGAGCCAACGAGGTGATTCGCTTTTTCACCATTTTATCCTTCTTGTCGGCTTGTACAGTTGATGAAGAATTGAATTCAGAATCAGCAATAGTAGCAGATGATGCAAATGAAGAGCTAGATGTATAAAGTTTTTTGTTATTACCACCTATTTTGGTGTAAGAAGAAGGTTTGTTAGTAACAATGTCTTGGTGCTTTGCTGATTTAAAATGAAGAGGATCAGACAAAATTCTTTGTACTAAAGGTGCAACGTTGTCTTTTAACACTTCTGGAGTGCTCATCTGGTTGATTTGGAAAAAAGAAATTTGTAAATATAAAAGGGTAAAAAATGAGAAAAAACCAGTGAGAATGTGAATTTGATTATCACTATTTTTAAAATGTTTTGTGATGGAAAGAAACAAAAGAAAAGAAAACTGAATAGAATTTTTATCTTTTTTTGCTTCTTTAAACTTTGAACTTGTTGTGTTTTACTTCTCTTTTCTCTTCTTTTAACTTGAATTTCCAATAGAAATTTTGTGGCCCAAAAAAAATTTTTTTTTTTTTGTCGCGAAAAAAAAATTAAAAAAAAAAATTTAATTAAAAATTAAAATTAATTAAAACAATTAATTTATATGTGAAGTTATGAATTTTTCTTTCTTTATTTGTATTTATATTTAATTTATCAATAATCTTCATTAATTTTCAATATCTCAAACTCCTTTTTAGTGTCTGTCAATAATGCATGTGTCAGTAACCCCGCATATAGAGACAGAATTGTAATAAAATCAAAATAACTAAAAAACTTGAATATTCATAATTTTATTGTTTTTGCTAACTATTATGATCAAAAAATTACAGTCTACACATACAACATTTACTGGATCCATACGACAAACAATCAATAATGAAAACACATTACATTCGCAGTATGTCTCATCACAATCAAATGAGTTCACTTACCCACAATTACAATCACCTTTAGGTATAGATACAACACAACAGACAGACAATAGATCAAATATAATTCAAGATATACAATGGTGTTCTGATGAAAGCTCATTAGTGACAACTTCTATAGATTCTGGAATAAGATTATATATTGCTTCACCTTCTTTAATCACTAATGATGATGAACAATTAATACCATACATTAGATATTTTAATAACAATCCAATAATAACAAGTACAATTCATCCAGATTCTTCTATATATAATGGATTTGTCACCACATTAATTTCTTCAAATAATGTTCCATTAAAATTAAAAAATTTAATTCCAGATTCAAATAATATTTATCAAACATTAAAATCATATAATTTATCAAATATTCAAACTGAAAAATTTCATAAAATACATTCTTTAAAATTTTTAGATTCATCCCATTTTATTACTGGATCTAATAAACATGTTTCAATATTAGATATAAACAATTCTACTCCTTTAATAACACAACAAATAAATGATGGAATTATTAGTACTATAACAAATTCAACATCTGAATTTAATAATAATACAATGTTTTATACTGGTACTTTTAGTAATTATATTCATATGTGGGATAATAATGGGGAATTAACTTATGTATCTAAATTACAAAATAATGGAAATGGAATAACTCAAATTTTAGAATCAAAAAATGGGAAATATTTATTTGTTATTACAAGAAATTCTGAAACAATTAAAATATTAGATATAAGAATGAGTTTATTACCAATTACAGAATTAAAAACAAAAACTAAATATCAAAGAATTAATGGTGATTTATTTCCAAATTCAAAAGGTTTATTGATTGGATCAAGTGAAAATGGTATTTTAAATTGGTTTAAAGATGCTGAATTAGGTATGTCATCACAAAGTTTAGAATTTTTAATACCAAATACTTCAACCAGTATCTCAAATATTAAAATTAATAAAAATGAACCAAGTATTTTCGCAATGGCTACTGGTGATAATGACTACATTTCTCCACAATTATCATTAAACCAATTTTACTCCAATACATAATATACAAAAAATTAATTATTCATCCAAAAATAAAATCTCTTGTAATTTTAATGAAACCAAGTTCCTACTAGCTTCTGATGCAATCAAAATACTACTTTGTTTTTGTTGATCTTTCCCATCTTGAACAAATGCTTCACTTGGTCTTTTATTCATTTGACCAACTAATAATTGAGCTTGAGTTGGACTACCAGTAACAAACCCAGTTAAATTTCTGCGAACATTTTTTAAATATCTAGTATTTGGTGAATCTGATCCAAAATTCTCCATTAAACTTCTTCTAGAATTTAATTGAGTATCATTAATAGTATGCATTGTAATTGGAACATCTTCATCTTCATCATTATCATTATCATTATCAACGATATCACTATCTTGATCTTTCATATCATAATCACTATCATCTGAATCACCAGTACTTCCTGGCAATTTATTTGATCCAACAATTGTTTTAGTACCATGACGCTTAATTAGTTTTGACTTGAAAAAACTAGAATTTAATAAAGATGAACTAGAAACTGCTGCTCCTGCTCCTCCTGATCCTGCTCCTCCTGATCCTGCTGATCCTGATCCTGCTGATCCTGTTGATCCTAATCCTCCATTCCTACGTTCCCTACTAATTATAGAACTATTCTTAGATTCCATAACTTTTAATTGATTCTCCATATCTTTCAAATTGTTACTAATATAATTCTGAACATTATCAATTTTTTCATCATTTTGCTCTTGAATTAAATTTTTAATCCAAAATTTATTCCATAAACTTTGTAATATTGAATAATCCATATTTGATCTAAAAATTTCAACACCTAATGAATAATATTTATTTGAATGCATTCCAAAATCTTGTATTTTTTCACTTGGAATATATTTAGCCTTTTTATTATTTGATGTTGTAGTTGATTTTTTATCAGTTTCATTGCTTTTAGCACTATTTACTGCAACATATTCCTCACTATATGTTCTAAATGCACCAATCTCAACTTTACCATTTGCAACTGTTCTTTCAGGATCAACAACAATTGCTAAATATGGATCTTGAAATTGTTGATTTAAAGATTGTGTAGCAACATCAATACCTGATAACCAACATCCATAACCAGGATGTGAATGATACCAACCAACAATATTTTCATTATGACCACTTTGTTTTAATCCACTTAAATATTGAACCATAAATTCATAACCTTCAGCTTGTGCATTAACACGAGTTTCTGTACCTTCAACAGGTAATGGATAAACATCCATAACAACAATCGCATTCTTAATAATCTTACCAGTAAGCATCCCCATGACTTCAATCGACCCACCTGAACGGGCATGAATACTCATTTTCAATAATGCTAATGCTGAAACATGAGCTGTTTGAAAATAATTTGCATCTTTTGTCCATGGTTTAGTTTCTTTCAACACTTGTGAAACATCAGCATAAGCTTCATCATCATAAAAAAGCTGGGCGGTAGCTCCTTGTGAATCAGTATTAATCAAGTTTTCTAAATCAGCTTCTGTAGTATCTAGTGATTGATTATGTGAATGTGCATGTGAATGTAAATGGGTATAACTTTGTGAATGACAACGATGTTTATCTGAAGGACAAGATCTTGTATCTGCAAAACTTTTAATCAAATAAGCGTCTCTCTGGGGATTAATGTTATCTGTTATAAGACTCATTGTCCTCCTACTTCAATACCTCAAATATATATATTGTTGTTATTCTTTTAAGCTTACTACTACTTAGCTTTTCCCTCTCATAAATTATCACCAAAATCGGTACATACACTCAAAAAGACGTCTTATGTAATCAACATTAATTGTTCTTTTGATTTATGAATATCATGAAATAACTACAATGGTATTTCCAATTTAAAGACACATGTATTTTTTCTTATTTTCTTAAAATAATTTAAAGAGAGAATAAAACAGGAAATAATTGGAATGTTAATTGGGTACTTGAAATAAAAAATACGTGAAGATAAATATCATGATAATAAAAGAAAAGAGATGAAGACTACTATGCAGCAATCTGATTTAAAAGAAAAGAAAAATAAAAGAAGTTAAATTTTGAGTTGGCATAAAAAAGAGTATAAATTGAAATCCAACTTCAAAAAATCAAAAGAAAAAATAAAAGATGTACCACCAAAAATTATATTAAAAGCTAAAAATCATGATCTCCACATATTAATTTACCCCATTGATAACCCACATTCATAAACAACACACAGCGTAACACAATTTCAACCAAATGATACCCAAAAAGAATGAATTGTACAGAAATTTCAATATTCAGACTCAAATAAAAGGTAAAGCAAATAAACAGCAAAAAAAAAAAAATCAAAGAAAAGTAATTGTCCAGCAACCACAGTATCTCATTAAGGCGAACTGAAGGAATAAAAGACAACGACGAAGAACAAAAAAAAAATCGGAAAAATTGAACCATTCAATAGTCAATTTCATTAGAATGTTTCAAATCATCACTCTTATTTTCATCACCAGCAGCTGTGGTTTTAACAGACTCAAAGTTTGGAGGTTGAACACTGTAGTACATATAATATGGAGCTGGAGCTGGAGCTGGAGTAATATGTCCTGCTGAACTAACAGAAGCATTTTGTGAATAGTCAATCAGAGCTGGTGTATTTGCTGGATCTGGATAATAATATGGATAAGATGCATATGGAAGATAAGATGCTTGATCATAAATGAAGTTTTCTTTTGGAACAGGTGCATAATAATAATATGATGATTGTTGCAGTAAACCAGGGCTCAGAGCTGGTTGATTGATGCTTCTTCTATGTTGATGCATTAATTTTGTTGTGCCATAACTACTTGTTGTTGGATTAGTTGAATCATCACGTAAAGCATTTTCCAAGACTGAAACTGAAGATGAGGAATACAATGATTTGGATTCCCCTGATGAATTGATTGTATTGTTGCTTGGGGATGATGCTGGAGTAGTTTGCTTTTGATTTGGACTTTGATAAGCAGAATTACCACCTGTTGTACCAGCTTTCAATGGGGTTGTTGCAAACTCAGGTGACTTGATACTCAACGATTCACTTTGTTGCTCAACAGATGAAGATGGAATGAATTGTTGCGCATTGTGGCGGAATCTGAACCCAGGTGGTTTTTCGCTGCTGAATGAAACTGAACGCTGTTGTGAAGATAAGTTAGTTGAAACGCTGTTATTGCGATTTCCTTTTGGCATATTATAGTTTGATAAAGAAAAATGACCCATTTGACCTCTCATCGAAATACCAGATTGATCAATGCCCATTGAGGCAGTAGACCCAGTACTAGCTCTTCTCATTGGTAAATTGACTGGTGGTGGAGCCAAATTCAATCGTGGAGCAAAAGAATTGAAACCGTTGGATTTCTTGTGGTGAAGTTCACGATATTGGACATGCATGGTTTTATCCATGAAAACAGCATGGTTTTCTCTTTCAACTGCTGCTGCTGCTGCTTTTTCAGTTTCATACTTTATGAATGCAAAGTTATTTCCTGGTCTCAAAACTAAAGTGCAATCAACAACTTTACCATGGTTAGTAAATCGTTCAATCAATCTTTCCTTGGTGACTTTAGAATCTAATTGACCAATAAAGACTGAATAATTGTCAATGACAACATCTGGTTCTTCTTTAGGGGTGATCAAAGAATCTGTTGGTGATTCAATGTTTTGAGCCCATTCAACAATCCAATCAATACTTGATCTCAAATTGGCATAGGCTCTAATAGCATCATCTCTATATGCAAATTGGCAGAACCAAGCTTTGTTTAGATTTGACTTTCTATATGCATTATCATTGTTACCAATCATTTGCTCAATCTCACCGTATGAGGATAAGATTTCCTTGATTTGTCTCAATTGGATATCAGCACCAGATGCTGTTGCAATATACAAAGTACGGTTGACTTTAGCAGGCTCACAACGAATTGATCTTCCATCTAAAATGGAATGCTGTCCATACTTCAATGCTTTTTTGGCATTTTCATCAGTTTTGTATTGAACAAAAGCATAAGGTCTATTTGAAGGATCACGTAAGACTTTAACCAATGCAAGTTCACCCCATTGTTTGAAATGTTTGATAACTGATTGAGATAATTCATCATCAGTTAGACTGGCAGCTAAACTAGAGATAGTTGTTAATAAAAAAAAACAATTGAGTTAAATAAAAATCAATATACTAACCTTGCAACAAAAACACAAGAAGATGGGCGGTTACGGAATGTTGTTTTGTCACCAGAAGTTGAAACTGTTGTTTTTTTCTCATCAGTATCCATATATTGGTTCAGTTCTTTAGCTTTTTGCAAAGTTTTATCAGGGTCAAGTTCTTCTTCACAATCACCTAATAAATTGGCTTCGTTATCATTATCATCAGACAGATCAGATTCTTCCATATCAGATAATTCAGAAGAGGAAAAGCTGGATGGTAACAACTGAGAAATGTTTGGATCGTATTCTTTGCGAGTTTCTTTGGCAAATTCAGGGATTTGAGTTGAAATTGTTTGTTCATCACCATCTTCAATGACGGTTAACAAAGTACCTTTAGTTGACATTATTGATGTTGTTATTGAAAATTGCAGTTGTAGTATCTATTGTTAATGCTATTGATTATATGCAGTATATCTTGAATGCAAACAGATTTGATTAGTCTATTTTTTTATAGATTTGCAGCAGGGCGGTTAACGAGATCACACCAGAGAATGGGAAAAGAAAGGTCTCTTTGATATGTTGTAATTAAGCGCTGTGCAAATGGTGAGTGCTTATGCAATTAATTGTATTTTCTGTTTATGCAATCTGAACAACAATTGGTACAAATAGTTAAGCTTAATAGAATTAGAAATTGTAAAGATGCTTGAAAATTTATGGATGAGCTGGTTTGATGTTGGTTTTCAATTCTTGATATGGGTTATTAGAAAGGAAAAAAAGAGGATTTTAAAATGTTGAGAAAAAGTGCAAATCAAGACGGGTTTATATATTTTTTGGCGTTTTGGTGAATCAAGATGCTCTATTTGATTCTAGTTTCTTTTTTTGGTATGTGTCAGAGTGGACGATCAGTACTCTTCTGAAAGAAATTGTTGTTCTCTAGGTCTGAGGCTACTCAGAGGATACGTCGAAGTATTTTGTAGAAGGCACAGAGAAAGAAGCTGTGTATATGCATGCGTAAGTATATGAATTTACGCATGACTTTTGTATGCATTGCATTAACATGACAGATCAATGCACAGCTTTTTTAAATTATAAACATGTGCATGAGGTACGTGCCTTTAGTGTTTACAAATGGCCTAAATTTTTGAGTCTTGGATATCCGAATCGAACCTAATGGACCAGATCTGTGACAAAGTCTGGTGCTTGTTACCGTAAACTGCAGTGTCTATCTCTGTGATATCATTGTTGCATTTCCTTGATGAGATTGGTTATTGAATAACTATGTTGGGTATCCAATTTTTGGTGATGATCAATAAGGTGTTTAAGAGTTTGTGTGTGTATGTTTCATCTGTGGTTTTGAATCATATTTATACGATGCAATTGCTTGTCTATCATTGTATTCTCAAATCTAGTATATTTTGGTAATAAGAATCTCTATTGATTTTATCAACAATCTTGAAGTATTGCTGTAAATTTTATAACATTAATTTGATTAATTATAAGTTGGGCGGAATGAATTTTCATTATGTGGGGATTGATAATAATGTATTTTTTTAGATCTTAGTATCTAGATAAGTGCTACATCAATATGGTAAATCATGTGCTAATTTGTTTAAGAGGTGATCGTATAGCTAAATTTGTGTACTTTGCATCAGTTTGCGTATGGTTCGAAGTTTTAGTTTAAGTGGATGATCAAACTAAATTTTTGAATTACAAATCAATTCGTTTGAACATGTGACCACCTGAGCTTGAACAATTAGTACTTACAGTACCAAACACCACAATAAAGAATAAAGTCATTCTTTTGGTCTTTGAAAAATACTTCTTCTTTGTCTCTTTACGATAATTACAATGTTTTTTGAGAACTCAGACTCTAGTAAGATAATCTGAGATTCTGCACAGATCTGCATTCGCTCCACTATCATAGACTTTTATATTTATTATTTAGTCCTGCATCAGGCATTACTGCATTACATATGTAAATGTATTCATATGTAACCCGCTTCTTTTTGGAGAGTCAAAAAGCTTAGTCAAAGCTTATTTTATTCAATTCTAGGGAAAACTTTGTTCTATGAGTCCCTGGTACTTTAAACTTTAATGTTCTTTCACAACTAATGATTCCTCAGTCTTCACTATATGCAATCACCTATAATTAATTCCACTAGTGCCTAAAAAAGAGCCTAAAACCTATTTTTCATTTTGAAATAATATCGTACAATTACCAAACTACAAAATAGCAATGAAAGTTTGAACGTTTAATATGTTTTTTTGAATTCTTTGAAAACAGAAATTAAAATATCTGCATTTAGGTAGTTAATGAAACGTAAGTCTTTGCTAGATGTTTTGGATGTTAATTTGTAAGTATCATAACTGTTTAAATATGAGTGTCTACGAGTAGAAATTATGACAATATTAGTTCACTATATCACTATTGTTTAAAGAACTTCTTTAAAATTTAAATAAACAAGAACATGAATGGAGGTTAGGTATACTTTCAATATTAAGGTATGACCTTTCATTAATTATGTTTTTTATTACATTTTTACTTTTTTTTTATGATTCTCTGGGTTGTTTAAATTTTACGAGAAATAATGATTAAAACATTTTCTTAGTTAATAACATAACACCTTGATCGTTGCATCTATGTTGTTTAACTCTAGTAATAACCATATTTTATTGCTCAATTATTCTTATCAGGGGGCAAAAAAGTCTAATTTAACTGTTTTTTTTTTTTATTCTATAACCGCTGAAGTATGATTTGATTTGTTTTGATGAGTGAAACAATATACATCTAACTAATTTGTGATGCTGATTTCTCAATTGGTTATTATTAGACCTATCAAGGTTCTCATTTACAATAATCAAAAAAGACCGGCGATGATTCTCGTATTATACTGCATTATTTTTCTTTCGCATTTAATTTTAGAAAATTTAGTTGTCATTTCTTGGAAAAGGTTTAAGTTGATGAATATTCAACATCTTGGCCATGCATTGTTGTTGATGAAGTTTGCTACTAAACAACTATAAACACAAACCTTCCTCATGTGTTGAAGAAAAATTGATTATTATTTTCCATTAACCAGTTACAATGTCATTGGATTCCGTCATAATTAAAATATTAATTATGATACATGTTTCACACCTAGACATAGTATTCAAGATTGATTTCGGATCTAGATCTTTGTTAAAAATTGCTGAAAAGATCGAGTTTTCATACGCAAATGTCCTAAAAAAAACAGTAACTACTTGTAGTAGATCTGGGTATCAACATTTAGTCAAAAAAGAAATCAAGTGCTTTTGTTGATCTTTGACATTCATGTTATTTTCTATGTAAATATTTCGCATGCATTGCAATTTGATGCACTAATTCCACTACTTGAGATGCATATTCTGATGCATAAAAAAGCAGTGGCTTGTCAGATCAAAGACACTCAAAATTGATGACAGCACTGTTCATTTCTATTAAAAACATGCAAGACTTACATTGAAATGCACATACATTCGATCTCTTAATCCTGACTTTTGAATCCTGACAATGGAAATTCTTAGAAAATTATGCATGTGTGATTCTGCATAGTAGAAGGATGCAGCTTTATTGTTATTTTTGATCAGAACAAAATATAGAATGGAACTTGAAAGTGTTAAGACACTTCTTGGGGGTGGGGAAACTTCTGGTGGTAATTTTCTTTGTTTTTTTGAAAATCAGAGTTAATTTGCAAATGTTGTAAAACTGGGTTGTAATAGCCAATTCTGCATGCAGATAATGTCAAACATTATAATCATGGTTAGTCTTGATAATATCTTTTGGACGGTACTATAAGCCGATAGCACCCGAATATTAACTTCAAGAGTCAAAACTCACAGATTCCAGTTTACTTATAATATAATCCATCTTTTATTTTTTTAACATCACACAGCACTTTGTCAACATACTTAATCTTATTGACATGTAGCTGTTAAAAGAAAGTGACACATGTTTTAATAGGCGTCTCTTGAAAGGAGTTTAAATTATCGGCAACCGGAATCATCACACCTATATCCCAGGTATTCAATACGTATGTTCTAGGTTTGAAATTTATGACAAGATACTATTGAAATGAAAATTTGTTGATAACATCCATATGCACTATGTTTTTTCGCTTGTTATGTAAACACAGACAACTTTGGGAACCGAGAGTCTATAGATTTACGAACGTCAGAAGTGTGAGTTGTATACACAGAAACCTCAGACTCTTTGGTCTTAGAATCTATTACTAGCCTTATTGGCCCTTCTAGGACATTTGTAGTACATGCTCATTATTTTTAAAGTATACAAGCTTAAACACCTTTATTTTATATACATTGCAGAATTTGGTTTCTTGCTTATCAAGCAGCAGCTTGTATCAAAGGTTATCTTTTGTTACACTACCATGTTACAGAAAAAATTACATCAAATTTTAAACAAAAAGTTAACAAAATATCACTAAGACAACCTTGCTTCTATATCAATCAAAATCTGGGTGTGAAGTTAGCTATGTATTTAACTAGCCTGGAAGTTGCACTAACAACCACCATATCAGTGGCGTCACCTGATCAATGTGTGTAGGACAAAAAATGTGTCTATTGTTCATGTGCCTATTTTTCTTTGATGTGGTGCTTCATTGTGAAAACTTCTATGGCTGTGTAAATTCCGCATTGCAAAGGAAGAACTTGGGACCGGAGTATTATCGACGTATGGAAGTTGTTTGAAGTTTTGCTAGAGTTGAGTACGGAATATACCATGGTAACATTGGTTGCATTAGATAATATATTCGAATCTTATCTTATATCTTCTGTTGTGATAACATTATATATCTACACTTTTAATTTATAATTTAATTTTGGGGTTCCAAACTTTTGACTATGTAATTCTTTTGATCAAAAACTTATCTTCTATTTTTAGTTTTGTCATTATGCTAGTCTATAAGATTTATTTAAGCCATTTTTTTGCCTAAAGTTAGAGCTCTTACTACATTATCGAATTCCAAATAAAGATCGTATTACACAATTTTGGTGTGTATGAAACTGAGTCGCCTTTACCCCACCAGAGAAACTTATTTCAAATATAATAATCACCCACAGAACCAAGTTACATACACTCATAATTCATGTCAATGTTCATTAGAACTAATGAACAAGAAATTGGCTCAGCATTCTTTTACAGAAAACTTCAAACTCTCGAATGGGTTTTTGTTAAAAGATTTATACCATATTAGTTAGTACAGCTGAAAAATGTTAATAAATTATATATGTGTGTAAATTTTAAAAAATAATACCCAAGTTTCTGGATTCTTGATATCCACAACTTTGTGAGGGCATCATTTGAAATTTCTGCACTGTGTTCTGTGGTTTTTATGCGTTAGAATTACCGATCGGTTATGCTAGGTCAGTGAACGCACTAAATGCATTAGACTTGCTTTAAGAAATACGATGGTACACAAGTCAACGAAAGAAAAAATGAGACCCCGAAAGGGTTTTGAAAGCAAGCAGATAAAAAATCTTATTGTTGTAAGAAAGCCTTGATAAATCTTTTGAAGTAAAAAAATATATATATATTAGGTTGTTGAATTTTTTTTAGTTATGGTGAATATTTATCAACAAAAGTTTGATTGGCATATTTCCCTGCAAGCTCTCCTACTGACCACTGACTACTCGAGTACTGAACTATCCCAAAGATCTTTTTGTTTCTATAAGTATTGATAATCATTGCTATTTGAGCACTAAAGCTAACTTAAAAGTACCTGCGCTAGTGATTCAGTTCTTGAATGATATTCGTTTAAAAACGCATGAATCAGCATCATGCATGCGCCTTGTTTTAATTACATGTTACATGCTATAATATGCATGATATGCACTTTAACAATAAGACTCAGATTAACGGTGATTGTCTAAATAAAACTAAGATTCTGGATAATTTTCACTTCTAATATATTGTTCAAACTTAACACTTGATATCAATTGGTATTACAGCTGATAACATAGTATTGTTAAGGTAGTTTTGTTTAATTACCTTGATTAAGCTGTAGGCGGAAGCTCTGATATTAATTAACTCTAGTTTATTGCAGTAGTATTCAATTAAAGTAATATTGCCGTATGTCTAGTTGGAGTAATTAATTATCCCAAAATTTCAAAAACGGGTGTGAGGTTAATCAAAGCCGAGTTAGCTGATTTTAATATTATGTCGAATATATTTTTTTTTGCAGCAGGCGCAATTATAATTAATTACATTATTTTTTTTTTCAAATATATGTAATAGACATATATCGGTGGAAACGTAAGCACTAATATTCAATCTAAAATATATTCAATGCGGTCCGCATTAGAATTTGAGGTTGAATTACTTAATACCATTCATAAAAATATACACTTATAAGTCGAACGATTACATATCAGAGTAGTTATTACTATTAAAATTATTCAACACTAGAGAACTAAAACTACTCAAGCATTTTTTTAACATCTTTAATTTGATGTGGATATAAGATTTATAATTTTAAGGATTATTTAACATGTACTAAAGTTGCAGTTTCCAAAAGTTTATTATATAGTACCCTGATTCAGGTGTAAACAATAACCTCCATTAGTTAAAACATTAGGCATATGGCAGTACATTTCAGTTAAACTTGTGCTTGCTTATATGTTTTGAATTTTTCCTCTTATTCTTCTAACCAGCTGTACTGTAGTAGTGTTGTTGTCTTAAGTCGATTGTACATTTATGCAGTAAAACTTTGAAGGGAGTTATGTCTCATTTATCTCATTTTCAAATTAATAATAAAATGGGTAAACATTAGTTACCATCCTAAGGGTCCTGGTCTAAGTCCTGAGTCTGATTTTTGAATAAACCGTAATATTTTTAAGATTTCATCTTACGAACCTAGGTGTCAACTACAACTTTAATTAATTGGTTGTCAAATTCCATCATAACTAGAAATGAATAAAAGAACGGATAGAAACGTTGGAGATAGAAATGGGCAGGCTTGAACATTGGATGTTGTCTATCCTTGGATGTTGTCTATCAGTAGTTCGTATACTGTTTGAACCATAGCCACCGATGTCTGAGATATAATTAATTTGTTACTATGTCTTATCAAAACCTCTAAATCATTCAAAAAATGTTTGACACTATATTAGTTAATAATTATCATTATCAATATGTATACTTAAAAGTATTTAGATTTTTGAAATTTTACAGTTAGTTAAATCATCAGCCAATACTATACTATACTGTGGTGTACGTAACAAACATTTGTTAATAGTATGACTAGCAGATTATGCATTTTGCATCATTAAACTGACATACTCCAAAAAATCTAGGTCCTCGCTCAATAACTCGGTATCCACTTTTTATTGCTATGAATGTGACAGTTTTAATCTAAATATTTTATCACATGCGAAGGCCCTTCACATGGCTATTTCTCTTTAGTTCGTATGTTATGTATCTGTATGTAGAAGGTACCTTTCAGAACCATTATATGCTGACTTTGGTGAAAGTCATCGGTGATTCAAGGACTGCAAGAGATTTCTCAACTGCTTGTCTTATGATTCAATTTCACAATAATCAATAGTGTCAAAGTATGTATTGTAAAATAAAGCTAAATATTCCAAACTTTGCGATTATCTATCCTTTTTGGACTAATTGCTTGATTGATTATCATTACTAATATTTTTTCTATCACAAGTAGAAGTACTGAAATTAACAGAACATGTTTTGTGAAGTGCACTACTATCATGAAAATGGGGCTTGGCCGAGATACCATGTGATAAGAATTGTTTTTTAGTTGCGTCTGTTATTTCTGTTTATAATAATATACCAGTAGTTGGGACTCCTACAAACACTCTTGATGAGGTAATGAGCGCTAAAAATACCAGATGGACAAGTATACTATTGTTTTATATTTATTTAAATAATATAGTGCGGTTACAACTATACAGTTTTTTCTCTGTAATTAAGTTTATGTACATATGATTCCTTGGGCTCCACATTGTACCATCTACCGAGGATGAGTTCACAAGCTGAGGACAATCCACGCATTAGTGTGGTTATCGATAAGTTAATGCTGCATTCTTTTATTTCATATCAATCAAAACTTTAATATCAAAAATCTAATTTTAAGAGTTTTTGGAGTTTACATGTATTGACTGACGTATCCAGCAACAACTTAGACAGGCTAATGATCTGAAGAGTTACAAGTGTTCAATGTGAATCAACCTTCAGGATTAAAACTGTCATCAGGTGAAAAGAAAATATCTGTTCAAGTTACTAACTTGTGTATTATGAAGTTTAAATTAAGATTTGATTGTTTTTGTGTTATCTTGATCTTACGATCAAAGATATTGGCATATTTAACTTTTCTATGTAGTTTCCCTGCAGGCAAGTTTGTTAATTAAATTCCTCTATTCTATATTGCCAAGTGAATACTTTTAGTCTCGATGATTCTTGGAGGATTTATTAATGGTTTAAGATAGGTTTTTTAATCACTTTTGAAATAAAAGCTGGTGGACATTCAACCACTACATATGTACTATTTCTTATAACCTCAACCATGTCCATTTAAACTAATATAGCATAGCATAACGAAAAAACATAGAATAAACTTGAAGTTTGTTTTTTTTTTTTTTTTTTTTGGGTGTACATATTGTTTAATATCACTGCAGAACACTTATTTCAAAAAAGAAAACCTTATATTCAATTAAGTGTAAAATTCATGTATTCTACTGTGCAAGTTGCAAATTGCATGGGTTAGTGACGGTATAACCTGGTTAGTGTCAAATCACATATAGCTGTATAATGTATAAAATACTGGCATGACATGACATTGCATATAAAAGTTGTGAATCTATGATCTTTATACATGAAGATGATTCTTCATGTCTCAAATGTATTAATTTACTCCATGTAAAACAACGTGTTTATTAACGATTCATGATGATGTCTAGAATTGGTTCTTTATATATCATTTATGATAAATAAATGCTGCTTCAACTTGCCAAGTACATATATAAATAACTCTTTTGGTCTTTTGTTTTGATTTTTATGAATAACCTACATTTTGAAGCTGAATGAGCTTTTTTTTGATCTTAAATAAATGAAAGTGTGCGTAAAAGAACAAGCCTTTTAAATAGCAGTGTTGTCTGATGATATAAATAAACAAGTACTAATGAAATACCAATTCAACGAGTTTTGTGAATATTGCTATGTCTGAACCCCGATCTTTATTAATATTTCTTGAAATTTTCCCAATTGAGGTTTAGTAATGCATTATTATCGGACCGATACATCAATGATCTAGATTATACAACCCGTAAGATCCAGATTCAGATTAATGTTGAGATAATCTGATGGTATATTTAACAAGCCTTCTTGTAAACTGAGTGTCAGTCATATAGTTCTGTCTTTCAAACAAGATTATCGCAACCTTCAGTTGATTATGATTTTAAATCATAAACAGTCGCTTGATCAGATTTTAATCAAACCATATTAGTTATCAATCAATCAATCAATCAATCAATCACTGAACCTACTCCTTACTACAATTCAATTTGCTTGTTGAACAGGAAAAAACATTCATTTATTGATCAATTATAGAACAGCCTCAGTCGTACAAATAGAAGCATCGCTATAAGGTGGTGAAAGGCCACGATGCAATCCACAGCGCCCATCAGTAAGAACAGAAGCTCATACCGACCAGAACCTTCAACGGATGACTTAACTATAACCTATCCTCATCGACTGTTTAGTTGATAAGGAAAAAAAAATAAAAATTCAAGAGAAAATAAAAGTGTCCAAAATTTTTTTAATTTATACGGTGATAGTGCATAAAGCTCGCAACAACTAAAACCATGTTTTAACATTTATGCAGAAAAGTTTTTTTTTTCACCGCTCAATGTTTTCTTAGGTTAAAGAACTGTAAGTTTGAAAATCTCACTGAAAGTCTCTTTCAAAAAGATAAAGACATAAATACTCTTACCGTGCTATTCAATTGTGCTCATTCCTTTGGCTTGAAAACATAGCTAATCATTTAATACCGAAAGTGAAGGTAATTAGATCTTGAACGTGCCATTTGAACCGTGTGTTTTTTCAGAATGTCCAATTGGCTACAATTGTCTGAACATTTGGAACATGAACTGCTCCACTCCTCTTTGGAAGCTAGAATACAGCGTCTTAATGATATTTTGTTGTTCTTCTCGGATCTAGAAAGTGATAAAGACACCGCTGTGGGTCAAGTGTTGACTTATTTCTTGTCACATTACTCTTCTTTGAATGATGCGTCCAGAAATCTATCTATTTTGATCTTGGACAAAGTGTTTACTTACAAATCTGATACAGCAAAAGTTTTCGTGAAAGGTGTTGCTAAAGTTTTATCTAAATGTAAATCAATTGCTTATGCAGATTTGATTGTTTTATCTTCTTGGATTAATTTGATTTTAACAAAGTTGGCAATTTCCGATGATGATTTATTAAAAGAAATAATACCTGTTCAATTGACTATTATTGATGATTTGTTCTTCCAAGCAAATGAAAATGAAGATATTCATAGGTTAAGAATACGAGAATCTTTGCTAAATCATATTCAACATGCTTTATTTAAGTTGTCCCAACCACAATTAGATCTTTACATTAAAACCATTAATGCAACTTCTGTTAAGGAAATTGATGCTTCAATCTCTTTATCTGGTTTGATTGCTAATGTATCAAAAGAATTCAATCCAGAATCTAAAAAATATGTTATAGATTACTACACTAAAGTTGTTTTGTTGGCAAAAACTCCATTGTCTAATCCGAATGGTTTACATTCATTCTTTGGGAAATTTATCGTTGAAGAAGATTTAATTAAAACTATCGTCCCAGTTCTAGAAAAGGCTCTTTTGAGAAGTCCAGAATTATCTTTAACACTTGGACTATATTTGTTTGATGCTTTACCATCTTCAATTGATACTCCCCAGATTCTTGTATCTTCAAAATTATTAGCTCAAACAATCTCCTCTTTCAAAAGTTCTAAAGAACCAGTTCGTGTTCTTGCGTTGAAATTCTTCAATGTTATCTTAAAGAATAATTCTACTGAAGCAACATTGACTAAGCTAGCTGATGAATTATTGAAAACTGTCAAGACTATTAGTTCTGCTGATCAAAAGGCTTTATTGGCTAAATCTTTAGGATACATCCCTACTAAGTTTGATTTTGTCTCTATCAGAATTTGTAATGCATTGTTGACTTTAATCTCTAAAGATCAAAATGAAGTTTCTCTAAATGAATTTTTGCATACTTTTTTCACACATTTGCTATTCGCCATTTCAAATGGATTTACTATTACTAATGATATCCAAACCACTTTGATTAAAGGTTTCAAAGATGCCAAGTTACATTTGAAAAAATTATGGTTTACGAATTTTGGTTCTATTTTCCAATCGTTAGAATTAACTGAATCTTTGAAAAGCTTTGTTGATGGTATTTTTCCAACATTCTTGGATTCTTTTGATGATATCATTGCAAACCCAGCAAATAATATCAAAGGTATTGCCGTTCCTCATGTTATGTTAGCTGTTGGTAACAAATTACGTGATTCTCAAGATTTCAATTCTTTAGTTACTAAAGCTTTTGCTAATGATGAAAAAAAACCATCAATTTTGAATAATTCAAGAGTTTACTCTAAATTCACTGGTGTTGAAGAAAAACACTGGTTTATTGAAGCTCTTTTCTCCGTTGTTCAAGATTTACAAAAAGTTGATATCGAATATGGTAAATCATGGGTAACATTTATCCTAGTCAATTCAACTACACCAGAATTAATTCAATTCAATTTGAAAAAATTGAGAGATGCTATCGAACTAAATCAAAAATATGTTGGTCAATCCATTATCAAAGCATTAGAAGAACTTTTGTTGAACTCTAAAGAAGAAAATGACCATGGTTTAGTGTACAGCTTTAACAAAGTCCATTCCATTCTATATACTTTATTATCCCCAGAAGTTTCAGATAAGCATAAAGATGATGCTATTGAGCTATTACGTGAAGCTATTGTTGTTTCCCATCATGAAGCATTACCATCAAAGTTTTCTTGGGCGGCATTGGCTTTGCATTCTAAAATTGATCCAGGTTTAGTTGTTAAAACTTACTCTAAACAAATTGTTGAAACCATTTCTGAGTTATTGGTTAATGCTAATGTCAAAACTCATCAAAGTGGTGTTTTTGATGCTGCAACTAAAGCTTTAGCAACTTTAGCTTTTATTGGACCAGATGATGTTGGTCCATTATTAAAAGACTTGATTGTCTCTGATTTTGCTACAGCTCCTGTCAATAATATCTCTGATCAAGATATTACTATTTGGAAAACTCAAGAAGGTGAATTGGTTGTCAACGTCTTGGAGCATAGTAAGAAAGGTGTCGAAGATAAGAATACTAAGGACTATGAAACACGTAAATGGGAAGAAAGTTTAAGAAAAGAAGTTGCCAAAAAGAGTAAAGGTACTACTAAGAAGCTATCTAAGGAAGAACAAACTTTAGTTAATGAACAGTTAGCTAAAGAAGCCACTATCAGAGCATCTGTTAAAAAGGAATACAGAATTTTGAGACGTTCTTTAGGTATAGTGGAAGCTTTGTCTAAAAACTCAAATATGATTGATAATGGTAAAGCTTATTGGTTTGCTCCTGCTGTAAACAAAATTCTTGATTTATTGGAATTCCCAGTCACTAACGAAATAGTGGGTGTCTTACCAACCCAAGTTTACTTGAAACTATCTAGTGCAGTTTCTCCAAAATTGGGACCATTGAAATATTTATTAGGTATAGCCACATTAAGATCTTATGAAATTGGTTTGGTTGATGATGCTTTCAAACAAGAAGACTTATTGGATTTGGTTAGCCGTATTTTGTACAGAATTAAGTTTTTATCTGATCAACAAGCTTTTGATTTCTACACTTTGATCTACACTTTACCATTGCTTACAAAAACTTTAGAACAAGGTAAACAATGTGCTATTGAAAATGCTAACAAACCTGTTACCAGATCTGAATTTGTTGAAGAAACTAAGGAAGAAGAACAATTATTATTGGCTATTGAAATCATTCAAAACCATGCTGAAGAATTCAAGAACACTGTTATTCCTCGTGATCAAATTGTTGGTGTTTTGTTGTCATTATTGTCATTACCAACAAAGGCTAAACTTGCTAAAGAATCACTGTTAACTTTATGTCAATACATCTCCATTGACTACTCTGAATCAGATTTGCGTCTATTTTTTGATGCAGTCATCTCCCCAGACAACTTTGTTCGTAACACTGTTTTGGAAGCATTAGATCAAGAATTTGATTTAACTGGTATTGAACATTACACTGAAATCTGGATTGCTTGTCATGACAATGAAGAAACCATTGCAGAAATTGCTTTAACAATTTGGGAAGAATCACAATTTGAAATTAATACTGATTTGGTACACTCCTTGTACACATACTTGGATAATACTGATGGTGGTATTCGTTTGTCTGTTTCCAAATCTCTTGCTGATGCCATTCGTATTGCTGAAGTTTCTGAAACTAGTATTAAAGAACTTGAAGCATTATATGTTGAAAAGGCTAGTCCTCCACCACCTGTTCTAGATGAATTTGGTTTGGTAATCAAGGCTTCTCACCAGCTAAAAGATCCTTGGGAAACTAGAAGTGGTGTTGCATTGACATTCAAGTACATTGCAGATTTGTTGGCTGATAATGAAGTTGCTTCTTTTATTCAATTCTTGATTAATGAAAAGGCATTAGGTGATAAAGAAGTTGTTGTTGCTGAAGAATTTAAAGAAGCTGCTATTGTTGTTATTGACTTACATGGGGCTTCAAACGTTGAATTATTGATTCCTATTTTTGAAAAAGCTTTGTCTGGTGCAGCTGCTAAAGTTAGTGCTGCAGATAAGCAATCTGCTGAATTGTTAAAAGAAAATGTTGTTGTTTTGTATGGTTCATTGGCTAGACATTTGAAGTCATCTGATTCCCGTTTAAGTACCATTGTTGATAGATTACTAAAGACACTTGAAACTCCATCTGTTGGTGTTCAAAAAGCTATTTCTGATGTTATTGCCCCATTGGTTCCATTGTTCAAATCTGAGGTTGGTAATTACATTGAAGCTCAGTTTAAAATTTTGTTTGGTGCAAAATTGATTTCAACTAGAAGAGGTGCGGCTTATGGTATTGCTGGTTTAGTTAAAGGTTATGGTTTAGCGGCTTTATCAGAATTCGATGTCATTCGTAACTTGAGTGATGCTGCTGATGACAAAAAAGATCCTTTGCGTCGTCAATCAGTTGCTATTGACTTCGAATGTTTATCATCCAGCATGGGTAAATTCTTCGAACCATATGCCATTGAAGTTTTACCAATTATATTAAAAATGTTAGGTGATGCTGTTCCAGAAGTCCGTGACGCTACAAGTGCCGCTACAAAAACTATTATGCAAAATACCACAAGTTATGGTGTTAGTAAATTGATTCCTCTAGCTATTGAAAACTTGGATGACTACTCGTGGAGATCTAAGAAGGGTTCAGTTGAATTATTAGGTTCTATGGCTTATTTGGATCCAACACAATTGTCTGCTTCATTGTCAACCATTGTTCCAGAAATTGTTGGTGTTTTGAATGATTCCCATAAAGAAGTGCGTAAGGCCGGTGACCAAGCATTAAATAGATTTGGTGAAGTTATTAGAAACCCAGAAATCAAGAGTCTGGTTCCAACCTTGATTAAAGCTATTGGTGATCCAACCAAATATACTGATGAAGCTTTAGATGCGTTGATTAAAACTCAATTTGTTCATTACATTGATGGTCCATCTTTAGCTTTAATTATTCATGTAATTGACCGTGGTATGCGTGATAGATCCGCCAGTACTAAGAGAAAAGCTTGCCAAATTGTTGGTAACATGGCTATTCTTGTTGATTCTAAGGATTTGTTACCATACTTATCTCAATTAATTGCTGAATTGCAAATTGCTATGGTTGATCCTGTTCCAAACACCAGAGCTGTTGCTGCTAGGGCCTTAGGTTCTTTGGTTGAAAAATTAGGTGAAGAACAATTCCCTGATTTGATACAACGTCTATTGGATACTTTGAGTGATGAAGAAAAGGCCGGTGACCGTTTAGGTTCTGCTCAAGCTCTTGCTGAAGTTATTAGTGGTATTGGTATTCGTAAATTGGATGAGTTGATGCCAACTATCTTGAAGGGTGCTATGAGTTCTCGTGCATATATCCGTGAAGGTTACTTGCCTTTATTATTGTTTCTTCCTGTCTGTTTTGGTTCTCAGTTTGCTCCATATATTAGTCAAGTTATTCCAGCAATTTTGAACGGTTTGGCAGATACAGATGAAAGTATCCGCTCCACTGCTGTTAAAGCTGGTAGATTGATTGTCAAGAATTATGCTGCTAAGGCTATTGACTTGTTATTGCCAGAATTGGAAAGTGGTTTGTTGGATGTCAACTATCGTATTCGTCTATCTTCTATCGAACTTACTGGGGACTTGTTATTCCAAGTTACTGGTATTTCTGGTAAGACAGAATTGACGGAAGATGAAAATGAACAATCTTCTGCAGTTGGTAAACAATTGATTGATGTCTTGGGTATTGAACGTCGTGATAGAGTCTTGTCTCTATTATTCATTTGTCGTTCGGATACTTCTGCTATTGTTCGTAATGCTGCTATCGATATTTGGAAGTCTTTGGTTGCAAATACCCCACGTACTGTTAAAGAGATTTTACCAACTCTTACAAACATTATTATTCGTCGTTTGGCTAATTCTGATGAAGCTCAACGTAATATTGCTGCCCAAACTTTAGGTGAAATGGTTCGTCGTGTTGGTGTCAATGCCTTGTCTGAATTATTACCAACATTACAAGAATCTTTGGATACCAGTGATCCAGATGCTAAGCAAGGTATTTGTATTGCTATCCATGAATTAATTGAATCTACCTCAAAGGATCATTTGGATGAATACAAAGATATTTTTGTTGATATTATTCGTTCAGCTCTTATTGATTCTTCACCAATCGTTCGTGAGTCTGCTGCTCAAGTCTTCGATGCTTTCCAAGGTGTGATGGGTAAGGTTGCTATTGATGAAATCATCCCATACTTGTTGAACATGTTACAATCTGATGATTCGGATAATGCTTTGAACGCCTTACAAGAAATCATGACAACTAAATCTGAAGTTATTTTCCCAATTCTTATCCCAACTTTGTTGGCTTCTCCAATGGATGCTTTCAGAGCTAATGCTCTTGGTTCCATGGCTCAAGTCGCAGGTAAAGCACTATACAAACGTTTGACTGGTGTTATCAATACTTTGGTTAATGAATTGATCCGTGATGATTTGGATGAAGCTACTGAAAAGGCCTTAAAATCTTCTTTCGACCAAATCGTGTTGTCTGTTGAAGATGAGGAAGGCTTACATCCATTGTTACAACAATTTTTACAATTCATTAAGGGTGATGATTCACGTAAGCGTAGTATTGTTTACGAACGTCTTGCAGTATTTTTCAATGAAACTACTTTGGATTACTCTATCTACACAACTGATATGGTTTCTCAATGTATTATGTCTTTGGATGATAAAGATAGAGATGTCGTCAAGAGTGATCTTGCTGCATTGACTGCATTGACCAAGAAACAATCAAAGGAATCTTTGGAAAGATTGATCAAGCCAGCCAAACAAGCTTTACAAATTACTGGTGTTGTGGGAGAAGACTTATATGGTTTTACTTTACCAAAGGGTGCTCAATCTGTTTTGCCAATTTTTTTGCATGGTTTGATGTATGGTACTAGTGAACAAAGAGAAATTTCTGCTTTAGGTATTGCTGATGTTGTTTCCAGAACTCCTGCTGCTAATTTGAGACCTTTAGTCACTGTTATCACTGGTCCATTAATCAGAGTTGTTGGTGAAAGATTTTCTAGTGATATCAAGGCTGCTATTTTATTCGCTTTGAATGTTTTATTTGATAAGATTGCACAATTCTTGCGTCCATTTATTCCACAGTTGCAAAGAACTTTTGTGAAGTCCTTAGCTGATCCAAATAATGAAACACTGCGTTTAAGAGCTGCAAAAGCTTTGGGTAGTTTAATTGAATACCAACCAAGAGTTGATCCATTAGTTACTGAATTAGTTAGTGGCTCTAAGAATGCTGAAAACTTAGGTGTGAAAACTGCAATGTTAAAAGCTTTGTTGGAAGTTATTACTAAAGCTGGTGAAAAAATGAGCGAATCCTCTAAGAATTCTATACTTGATCTTGTTGAAGAAGAAATTTTAGAAGCTGATGATAAATTAGCCATTGCTTATGCTAGATTAGTTGGTTCTTTATCACGTATTTTGACCTCTGATGAAGCTGTTAACATCTTAAAGACCAAGATTTTGGATACTTCTTTGGATGGTGACGATAAATCAAAGTTTGCAATATTATCTTTGAATGCATTTTTGAAAGACGCACCAAATCATATATTTAATGATGGTTTACTACCATCTATTGTTAGCACTTTGATTTCTGGTGCAAACTCCACTTCAAGTTACATCAGTGATAATGCTACAATTGCAATTGGTAAATTATTATTGTTAGTTGGTGAAACTGGTGCTCCTGGTGCCAAACCAGTTAGTGAAACTCCTTTCGATTTACCATTCTCATTGTTGAGTGACGTTGTCAAGCAATTATCTATCAATATTTTGAAACCAGAATCCAGTTCATTAGACACAAGAAGATTTGCATTAGTTGTTGTTAGAACTGTTTCAAGAATCCACCCAGATTTGTTGAAACCATTAATGAACACTGTTGGTCCATCTGTTTTTGCTTCATTAAGAGATGTTATCATTCCAATCAAATTGGCGGCTGAAAAAGCTTACTTGAGTTTATTTGGTTTAGTTGAAGATGTTGAAATGAAAGCATTCAATGTTTGGTTTGATTCTTTGAGTGCTGATGGTGCAACTACAGTTGACACTGTTATTGGTACTAAGATCCAGTTAAGATCTATTGGTGATTATACAAAGAGAGTTGCAGCTAGATTGGCTGGTGTTGAAAGAGAAAGAATTGCTAGCGGTGGTGATGATGAAACTTTATATTCTGATAGAATTGAAGATGAGAGAGAAATATGGGCTGTTGGTGGTTTTGATATGACTAATGTTTAATGTGACGATAACTCACTAACAGTTTTATGTAAATATAGGTAGTTATTTGATATACAAATCTGTATTATTAACGTATGTATGACACGAGTAGAGAATTGGGTTAGTCCAATTATTCATAAGCAACAAAAGCAAGTACCAATATTTCAATATTTGCTGTTAGTTTAGATAATCTTGGATTTCTTCTTGTATGGGCATCACTGCAAGATAGTGGACAGTTCCTGCCATCAAGTTGCATGTTGCATGAATTGAACTCTTAATGTATGCAAAGAAATTTTACTCAAATCTAAGATCTCCAGTAACGGAAATCGGGCATCAAACCCTCAAAAAAGCTAAACATAAACAAAAACAACAAAGGTGGTGGCTGATCTTCATAGCAGTACATAGTATAGTGTGCCTAATTGTCAAACGCGCTACGTATACATACTTTGCTTATGAATATTGTCTTCAAAACAACAAAAATGTAATAACAAAATATAATAATATAAACATTATTAATTATAATAATACATAAAGGTGAAATACAATATACATAATGTGACACAAGCTAAGTTCTCAAATTGCAATGCAAAAAGATCAAACACATATTTACCTAAAATAAATGACAATTCAAAATAAAAAAAAAGAAAATATAATAACCAACCATATCAATAAAAACAAACTCTGTAATCAAAACGAAAAATTAACAGTGTAATGAGATCATTCTTGTTTATAATTTATCAAGGTAAAACACAGCACTATAGTACAAAACAACATCTTATTAGCATTCAAATGCAGCTGTTTTAATTTTTTCTCCCTAAATCTTCAAGTCTCCTCTTCAATCTTTTTTCTCTCATTCCCTCCTCTCACTCTCTATAAGTATCAGAATATCAGATAACAAGTTTCCTCTTTCAAAAAAAAAAACAATAAAAAAGTATAAAAACTAGTGTGACATCTCTATCAAAAACATTAAAAAAATAAGTAAAAACTTCAAAGACAATATAAAAAAAAAAAATCCAAGCTAAAACCAAACACCAATGGATTAGTGAGCTTCTTTTTCAGTAGTAGAAGCATCTTTGTTTTCATTGTTTTCACTAGATTGTGTAGCTTGTGGAACAGCACCATATGCCGGTTGTGTGAATTGAGGACCTGGTTGGTATGGATATGGGTAGTTATAAGAGACACCTGGTTGGTTGGCTTGAGCTTGTTGTTGAGCAGGATCAGTGGAAGTTGGTTGTGAAGTAGCATTAGCTTGGTCTTGGAAAGATGCATTTGTAGCGTTAGCATTGTCACCAGCTTGTGGGGTGGATCCAGAAGCAGTTGCACCAGTAGAAGCATCTGCAGAACCTGTTGAACCAGTTGGTTGAGTATTAGAAGCCTTTTTTTCCTTGGTATAAGCACCTGGAGTGTATGTGGAGTTGGTGACAGCAACTGGAACCATATTCTTCAAGTTGTTATTCGCAGCAGCAGTCAAACCACCAGAGTATTGTGGACCTTGGTATAATTCCTTGATATCCTTAACAAACAATGGATACAATAAATCAACAATACCTTCATTTCTAGCTAATTCTAAGGCTCTTTCAAATGGAATCCAAACACCTTTCAAATTCATGGCACCAATCTTAACAACATAACGAATTTTTTCAGATTTTAAGATACCATCTCTACGACCTCTAGTCATACCTGCAACGTTTAATAATTTGGTACCGTTGATAAAATTAGTGTCTTCACGTCTTGAAACAGAAATACCTCTAGATTCAACTTGGTAACAAACAGTGCTTTCATCTTCCCAGTAAGTAGTAGTTAATTTAGGGCGTTGAGGTAATTGATTTGGGTCTAAAATTGGTGGACCATTTCTCATTCCAGCCATGTTAATGTTAGCTTGAGCAGCACCAAGTTGATTTTGACCCTTAAAATTTGCATCATTAGAAGCTAAGCCAGAATATGGTGGATAACCATAAACAGCTGTTTGGTATGTTGGGTTTATCCCAGATGGATAAGCGGTATTCACTAAAGAAGATTGACCATATTGTGGGTAATTTGAACCGGCGGCTGTGTATTGTTGTTGAGGTTGATACATATTCGGCTGTTGTTGTAACATTTGACCATAGTTCCCATAAAACTGTTGTTGTTGAGCTTGAGCTTGGTCATAACCTGGAGCAATATAAGAACCGCCTCTACCAAATTGTTGACCTTGACCTTGACCTTGAGCCTGACCTTGTTGTGGAGTACCTTGTTGTTGTGGAATTTGACCTTGTTGTTGGCCAGGAGTTTGTGAAGGAGATTGTTGTGGTTGAGGTTGGCCTTGAGTACTAGCACCTGTAGCGCCAGTGGCATTACCAGCAGATGGTGGAGCTTGACCTTGTTGGGGTTGTTGTTGATATTGAGTATAACCGGCTTGAGCACCATAGTTAACAACTGGAGCACCAGAACCAACAACGCCTATATCAGCACTGTAACCAGTATTTTGGATAGCTGGCTTTACATTCTTCTTGTTGTCATAAATATATGGAGATTGAGACATCTTTCAAATTATTTGTCTGTGTTGTTGTTGTTGTTGTTGTTGTTGTTGTTGTTGTTGTTGTTATTTGTTTGTTTATCTTTTTTTTAAAATTGCCAAAAAACCAAGTTCAAAACTGAAATGAATATTGAAAGCAATTTATAAGTTGTTTAATATAATATATTTGGTATTGTTGTATTATCAGCAACGATAATAAAGAATTGTTTCTGCAGATGGGATTTTTGACACTGTTTCTTGTTGTATATGTGTGACGCGCAGTTGATAGATTGTCAAAATATTTAAAAAAAAAAAAATAAGATGATCAGTCCAAGACGTCTGTCGTTAGTTATATGAGATTCTTTAATAGTAGCACAATTAAGATCAATAAAAGGATAAAACAAGTTCTTATAACTTTATTATGCCTTAGTTGTTGATAATTTTGGATCAAAGAATTTTTTTTTCTTCTATTCTATTCCGTTTAGTTGGTTAGAGTTAGATTGAAAAAAATGAGAGTTGTGAGTGATGTTCAAGAAACAAATATAAGTTCTAGTATAACAATTGACTTAAAACTATGAATTGATTGATATAGACAAAAGAAATTGTTTTTTTAATATGGAAAAAAAAAAAACACTGTAGAAATTTGATGGTGTAAATGGACAAAAATAACAATGCAACACTAGAAGTAGTTATAGGCTGTTATTGAGGTTTTCCTTCTAAATATTTTTGACTTTAATCTTCAAAATTGCAAAAATTCAAATAATGGAAGATACAATTAAAATATAAGAAAATATCAAGTTTACAGGTTTTTACGATTTGTTGCAGCTTTTAATATTTTGAATTCACACACAGTCTTTTACATTTAGTGCAGAATCTTCAGGGGCGCAAGTGCACGAACACTCGCAGTAACATACATTGCTTTTTTTTTCATTACCTTTATTGGAAGTTTAGTAATGTACGTAAAACGCAAAACTTAACTTTAATTTCCTAATAAAGTAACTCTTTAAAGTTCATTTTAGCAGTGTGATGTGTTTTACAGCATACATAAGCATGACGCGTTCAATTTGTGCACCGGGATTCCACATATTGTACATCTGGTGACTTTTCTCCACATCAATAAGCATCGACAAACATCTTGGAACATGTATATTTTAATGCATTAGTTGCATATTGGTATGCATGTTACGAACTGAACCAGCGCTGAACCTGTGACAAATGTGCAAATTTTCACAGAAAAAGAAACGATAAATATGATAGTGGTGTGCATATTGCACATTACTAGTGCAGTGGCTACTGCTTGTGTGGTACATTTTTATGCAGTCTATTTCATGCACTAAATGCATCTCATGTACCTCTCTGGTGGTAACGAAAAAAAAAAAAAGGAAACAAAACAAGAAAAAATTATTGAAGCCCATTAACAAATTACAGTTGATTGAACCATTTGTAACTAATTATAAAAATATAACAAGTCAATGACCCATAGTTAATTTTATCAATGAGCTGTAGGAAGTAAAATTGTTTTAAAAGTAAATTTTGAAGTAAAATTCGTGTCAAAAAGTTTAATTTCTGAGGTTTTATTGTTCTAGTTCTACAAGTTTCTCTTTATCATTGGCTAGATCAAGTCTTTTGAACTTATCTTTTGGAATTGAACAAAATTTATGGTTTGGTTCCTATTCTAGGTAGTTTCCGCCCCAGAGCCATTAATATCTATTTCAGATGGAAATAGAATTAAATAACTAATACTTATACAAGGTCCACTTTTAGATATTAACAATAAATCGGTTATTTTTAAACTTGACTAGTAAATACACTTATAACTCTATATGACTTCAACTAAATGTTGTCTGCGAAGCTTAATATTGACTCATCTACATATACATCTACAAGCATCAATAGAGACAATTGGAGGTAACATAACTGAGACAATGTTGTTTAACAGGTTCAATAGTTTCAAAATCATTAGAAACCTTTAGATTGCAATAAAACATAGTAACAACTTGAAATTATTCTATTATTGATTAATTTACAGCCGACAGGCTCTTACTGAGTTAAAAAGTTACGTGAGTTGTGATATATTTAGGTTCTAATCACTAGTGATGTAAAAATTGCGCTTTTTGGTTCGTTGTTTGTGAATTCATCAAACTTGCTTCAAATCGTCAAGTGCTTCTCCTCCGGCGTCACTACTTTGCGCATTTGTGTAAAGAAATATTCAAAAGAAATAAAAAGAAAATTAAACCTTTAATTAATTGTGGTAACGAAAAAAAAAAAAGTCTAACCGAGGTTCTAAATATAACCTTGTTTAGAATTAATAGTAAATTCAATAGTTATAACTTCTCAATAGTAATTGGTATCGTCGTAAATTCAATTACTAAAAATTGGTATTGATGTTGTCTTTGATCAGTGAGTTTCGAAGGGTCTAAACTGATTTCACTTGGGAACTGTAATAGCATGTACCATGTAGAAATGTTTTTCCAGATGTATGAATTACGACGTTACTGTGCACAGTATCACTCCTACAGGCTCTTTGTTCAAGTCAAACTTGTATGTTTATCTAACAGTAAAGATCTATCCCGATCTACTGGACATTCAAGTACTGCTAACAACATTTTATGACATCTTAAAAAAGGTAAATTGTACTGTAATCTGCTGTTTTCTGTTTCAAGCTGTTTGTTCAAGTTGGTTAAAGTGGGTCACCATGAAATTCTCCGACTGTAGGGTGACGTGTTTTGTGCAATTATATGTAGACTCGACGTATAGGATATGTGCTTTAGTGCATTTAAATGTATTGTAGGTATGACAAGTTGACAACAACTATGTAGTCTGCAACAAAATAGTTCTGAGTTTTATTGGTCAATGTCGACTGAAACATTGAGATATGAACAACTTAGAAAAGGAGTTCAAATGTTATGATGGTCATACCTGTCGATGTTCTTTCCAACTTTGCTTTAAAAACTTGGTTTGATGTACATTTCCGGTGTTGTTTACTTTACCATTTAACATAGTTCAGCATTATTTAATATGAAATTATAAAACTCAATGAAACATACTAGTAGACTACATACTGTACTACACTAATACAAAATGACTTTAGTCTGTAGTCTGTACATATAAAGTTTCACAGATTGTGCGCTAAAGCTCATCAACCTGTACACGCAAGATCTATAAAAGCAGCTGTCAGATATATTCCCACACAGAGTTGGACGTATTGGTGCTACTAGTACAATCAACGAAAAGAACAGTAGTATTAAATAACTTTTGTTGAACAATGGTTGAAGTTGAATCATGAGGCCAAACGATCAACATTCCGTAGATCATGGTTGTGTTCAGAAATATCTTGTAAATGCACAAATAAGCACCCAAGGTAATTCAGGTCTATAAACAATATGAAAATTGGTCAATCCTAAGGACTGAATTGAAGCAGAAATGGTTACTCAAAACTTTGGCTCTGTACACGTTTAAGTTCGCCAACTTTTTTAGATGCCGATTATAAAGTATTTCACACCTGTGTATAACATTCTGTTCCACTACATAAACAGTACCAGTTCTAAACCTTTTTATATACTACTAATATAAGGTTTGATGATTCCCTCATTTAATATTCAAAAGTTTACTCCTGAACACGTACAGCTTTCGGCTAGATCACATTTATCCCTCTCAAGACTTTTTAGCACTCATTATAATTAGATTGTGAATCTAAGCCAAAGTACGATTAATAGTGACCTCCAATAGTATCTAATTATAAAAAAATAAAGCAACTTTGACAATGAATGATTACTAGCTTTGCCCTATTATATGAGCTCATAGAGAACAATTTCCTGGAGCTTATTGGGTTTGTCAGCTTCTATTCACAACATATTTATTATCGATCAGAATAAGCTAAACTGTAATTCTTATCTGAACTACATTCAACGTGCACTGTTTACATTATTAAGTACCCCTATGTATGTAAACTCACCCATTCAATGGTAATGGGAAGCTTCAGGGTATTAAGATCCAAGATGCAGATTGAATCAAAACATCCTCCCACAACAATTAAAAGTTAGTAGGTACCATTGATGATTTTCTGTTATATATAACTGAAGTTTCAAGAGCTGCGTTCCCATTTCAGTAAATTGTAATAAGCCAGATATTAAGTTAGTAATTTCTCTATTCATGTCCGGTATTCACTTTTAATTGAGTATTGAACTTTTACAATCATTTCATTCTTATAAATTTTTGAAAGACAAATGCACCTTGGATCACTCCTCCGCAAAAAAACCAGAGCGATCAAATTCAATCATCTTAGTTCTCGTAAGTTTGTATAGCAGATCAATGCTCACATCAATATTCTACATTTTGAGACCTCGCTTAAAGACCAAGGCCCAGAAGTCAATCTTGCTTTTTGACTCAACCCCATCTTCTATTCATGGATCTTCAGTCAGAATCGATAATCTCAGTTTCAAGAAATTAAGCCTCGAACCTCTTTCAAGGCCAGTCGTTCTTTAATGTTTTGTACAAAGCCATGTACTTAAATAATAATTAATCAGGAGTCACATATAGTTGTTTTTGATTCTCGATCTTAATTTTTACATTCGATTATAATTTTAGTACTAAAAACTCTACAATCATGAATTTTCAACATCTAACATGAATCTTAGCCATAATGAACAAAATAAATTCGTACAACCACATGTTTTGTAACTTGAATCCATTTTTTAAACGTACACTATTGAGTTTTAATTGTTCTTAATAATGGTTTTTGTTCATTTACAACCTCCCATTCTTATGTATGACATTATTAACTCCAGACTAAGCAAGTTTGGAAGGCTGAGAAGTAAACAAAGTTTGAAAGTCAAATTCATCATCTGTTATTTCAGCTTATAGGTACATATAACTACATCTAAGAAATTAGAACTGTAAACATTTTCTATAATGGTTACTATTATTTTGTCATTGATTTATCACATAAAAGTGATCAAATTAAATATATAACAAGTAATCATTTAGAATTGATCAACTGTGCACAGGTCCCAGTACATTGCTAAGGTTAGTTAATATTTTGTAAATATTTTATATAAGCCGAAACAAAACCCGACGTTTCACTGTTAGGCATTAGAATGTTGATAAAGATTTGGCAGCTACAGAAAATTTAGAACATTACAATGTATAACAAATAAATTTGGTTCATCAAAAATTTAGTGTACATGGTATTCAAGTTCACACTAACAAAGGTTGTTAGTAGTGTGAATTACTGTGAACAATAGAAAAACTTTGATTTTTAGTAGAAATGAGCAGCGCTTAATTAAACTTTTAGGAAATTGTCTTAACAAGTCACAAACAGAGTTCAAAACCTCTGAAAAAAAATAAAGTTTCAAAAACAAGTTTTTTGCGCGTTTTGATGTACAACTACATGCAGCAATTTGTACATATTAAGGTTTGTAACAAAACGGTACGTGGCTAAACCTTCTTACATGTAAATTACACTACATAATCGACATGGTGCTGCGTTGAAACGCATCTTTTACAATATTTTTCTAAATAAACGAAATTCAAGAATAAAGACTTATATTTCATCAATTCTTTGCAGGAGTTATGCGGCATCTTCCTATTTGTAATTTATAGTTATCGTTAAAGTACTAAAATGAATCCCACGACTAAATTTTTGTATTCAACCATGTTATTTCATGTTGAAATCATGTTAAATTCTGTCTGTTGCTTACTGTTTACAACCCGCGCTTCTTGAGATGTGTATTATGTTGGTACTCCATGCGTACCGGCATATTTTTGGGCCCTTAAATCTTGATGGGATTTACAAGAATCGTTCTAATGTCTATTTTTCAACGGTTTTTCCACATCAAGACAACAGAAAACGGTTAAATTTTGACATGATATAATCTACAAGTTGTTCATGAACGGACATTTATCAAGTTTCAAAACATAAATACGCTCATTTCATCTAGAATTCTCCATCTAAAAAAAACACGATCCATATAATATTTTTTGTATTACTCGACGGCACTGGTTTCTAAACTGGAGTAAGTTTAAGTATTATTAATTTACATTTAAATCTTTGCAGCTCAGTAATTGCACGTCTCATTAATGTCCAGAAAATACACTATTTCAACTCCCAAATTTAATCTTTGATCGCATCGAGTAATTCTTGTTACAAAAAAAGCAAAGGGATACATACGTAACTACATATTGTACTGTTGCTGTCCATGTCAAAGTTCGAATGATTTTAACTTTCAAATAGATACAATTTATTTAACCGATTTGTCGAACCATGACATGAGTATTCAAATTCAGAAGTTCTTTTTTTTTTTTTTTTAGTTTCAAGTAGATTCAAGATCCAGCTGTACATTAATGTACTTCATACTGTTTACATGATATTACATTTGCAGTGCGAAATTTTTCAGAAATCTTTTTGCGAAAAAAATAAAAAGAAACGTAATATCTGTGCACCATTCTGTTGTAATATGCAACTATTGCAAAATCTATTGTGATACGGAAGAATCTACATCCATGGAAGCGATTTCAAGTTTTCTTGTCACTTGAATTTGAGGATACCGTTAAATGTAGTTTTAAGTGTTCACGTTTAGTTTTTCCACTGAAATCCATTAGACTTTTAACTGTAAACAGGTCAGAGTTCTTTTTTTGAAATTGAAAATCCACCGGTGATTCTGACCAAAATATTCATGCATATTATAGTAAAGATAAAACATTTGATGCCTAATTTGATTTAGTACCGTAGAACCAGGTTGAAACGACAAAAAGTTGAATCATAATATTTTGAGAGATGAAACTCCAGTGTCATTTCAGCCTTTTATGAATATCTTTATTAAGTGTAACCTCAAAATTATTAGATCAGTACATTTACAACCCGAAAAAAAAATTTCTCAAACAAACTGATTAAACTGAACACCAACACTTTATTACCCCGTTGATGTTGCTTTCAGTACAATCTGTTATCCATACACCATATTGTAGTGCTGGCTTATCTTACAACTGTATTGTGCACGTTTGCTGTTTCGAAATAATATCGAACCATTACTGCAGTGCATATTGATCGAAGGTGAGATTGTCCAAAATTCAGGTGTTGAAAGTGGTTAAATCTCATGAATCACGACAAATCACTAATTAAAAATCATGCTCTTGAGGCGTTCTATACATCAGACATTTACATTATCGTATCTACTTCTTAAACAAAGTGATCTTTCATTGCGAAAACACTACCTTTCATATGCAACCTTTTAAGCCCGTTTTGTCTAAGATTCTAAATCTAGCTGGAACTAAAATACAATATTGTTTCTTTTATGAAATTCACGACTTCAATTAGTGTATTCAAAACAACTTGTTTTTGAAATTGATCAATTCTAGCAGAATGATCAAAATTATCGAAACAATAATGCATTAAAAAGTCTGCTTTTTTGATCGATATGTAGTGCCGCTTTTTGCTGAATTCAACTCTAATGAAGGAATCTATCATAAAAGTCGTCAAATAAAAACTGATATTTGTCTCTATACAGATCCAAGACACATTTGTAATGTTTACGAAACCCTACACCATTCAGTCTGCATTAGCAATGAAAAACTCATCTTATTAACTTGTAAATCCTACTATGAATCACAAACTCAACATCATAAATGTTATATCATAAACTCGATATGTAATAAAAAGTTTATACAGAAAAAAATAATTTTATATGGAACAATGGTTATTTGTTGATCATATAACAACACGAACTAATCATAAATGGTCCAGCCATAACTATAATCATTTCTTAGACTTTGTTCTGAACAATTTCTTGAAAAATTCCTTTGCAGCAACTGGACCAGAATTCACGCGTCTAACACTTCTAAACCTGTTATTCAGTGAAGAACTACTTCCTGTAGATGTTAATGTGTGTTCACCAGTTGAAGAAGAATTCTCTAATATAGTTGATGAAATCGCTGTGTGAACTGGGATCTCACTCGTCACATTATCATCAGTAGATTCAATTGGGATATGAACGTCAACCGAAACAGCACTAGATTCAAAAATAGAACTATTAGCATCAGAATTGTCAGTTGGCAATTTTGGTGGTTTTTGTTTAGGTGGATTTGTACTAGGTTGTTTGCTTTGTGAAAAAACACTTGATGTGGATGAACTTGCTCTACTTTTTTTTGAAGCAGGTTGAGCACGACGTGGAGAACCAGCACTTTGTTCACTAACACGAATAATCTTTGGAGAATGATAATTCTGTGGTGTCGTTGGCGTGTATGTTTCCATATTAGGAGGAGCTGGTCTTCTGCTTGAAGAATAAGAACGAACTTTAGTAGAACCTGAGGAGCTTTGGGTTGAAGTTGTATTCTGCCTGCTAATTGCTGGAATATTCTTAAAACTGCCTTGTAGAACAGAACGTAAACTTTTATGACCAGATATCAAAGACATTTCATCATTAGCAGTTTGATAAGTAGGTTCGCCAGGATCAAAACCTTTATGTTGTTCACCAGGCTCTGGTATAGATTCACCATTGATTTTGGATGTTTCTTTAGCAGGATCAATTTTTTCTTGTTCAAATTCCTTCTTTTTCTTAAGCTCCTCTTCTCTTAATAACCGTTGTTTCTTCAATTCTTGTTCTTTTAATTCATTTAATCTTAATTGTTCATCCTCTTGGTTTTTTCTCTTGATTTTCTCAGTTTGAATTTGGTCTAGTCTTTCAACATAAAGATCCAAACCATTTAGTAATTCCTGTTTTTTGCTTTTCATGAATTTAGATGTTTCCAAAACATTAATTGTACGTAACAATAATTTCATGTCACAAGCAAGAGCAGCTGTTTCATAAATAACTTGAATAATGTAGTCACTTGGAGCTGGAGAATCTGGAGAGGCCAAATTTTCTAGAATTGCAAGGTTGGAAGTTGAATCTTCTAAATTACTACCATCTTCTTCTGTAGTATTATTATCTGTTAACTTCAAATCTTTCAATAAACCTAAACCAACAGCCATATCATCCGAATCACTTGTACTTTCTTTCTTATCATCTGAATCTGATGAAGTAGTTTTCACAGTAGTCAAGGCTTGCTTTGGCAATGAAAAACGACCTTCTGGGACTTGAATTTCAGCCTCAGATGTTGTTGATTTCGAAGATCTTGAAGAAACTTTTGTTAATGAATCAATATCCTCTTCTTTATCATTATCACTGTGAACCATTTGTTTTGGAGAAATACTATCAGAAATAACACGGTGTGAGGTTGGTTTATCTTTTGGTTTTGATAATGGGTCATCTGAATCTGGCTCTAATTTTTTAACTGGTTTTTGCAATGGGTCAATGTTGTCATTTTCATCTTCAGTGGTTTTTTTGATCGAATTATAGTCAGAATTAGTCTTAAACTTAATTGGTTCTTTTGGAGCTTTCGATAAAGATATTGGGTTATTGGATGCAGCATACTCATCATCTTCATCTTCATCATCCTCATCAAAATTAATTTCTTTAGATAAACTAGATTTCCCATGAGATTTTGAATGATGTCTTCTGGAATCAATAGAAGGTTTATGATTTGAGTCTGTATCAAGTGTACTGACAGTAAATGCTCTACTTGATTTTCTTAGCAATCCCAAATTCAAGTAACCATCATCAGCTGTGTTTAAGTAGGTTTCAATTTCATTAAAAGTGTTTTTCACATGTGGATTCTCTTTAAAGTATTCATCAATTTTATCATCATCATCATTGAAAAGCTTTCTCAATTTAGTGTTGTATTCTTTTAATAAAGAACCATAATCTTTAATCAAAGAATCTTCTTTTTTACCAACGATAGCATAAAGTGCTTCAATGATCAAATCAAATAACAATGGAATTTCATAAAATTTAGCAATCAATAAAGTGTCAGTTGTAGTTGGTGTTAATAACCACTTATCACCTAATTGACCAGTGAACATAAATTCAGCAACAGCAGAAACAGTATTTGTAGAGAATGGCATGTACAGAGATCTAGGTAGTAACAATGGTTCTATTTGGGTTGAGTCATCATCCATCTCAATTTGAGATTCAATCGCATCTATAGAACTAGCTTCAGTGGTTCCACCATTTTGTGAGGAAGAATCAGCATCTAAAGTGTGTGAACTTGTGGCTCTTGAAATACCAGTGCTTCTTTTTTTCAAAGCTGTATTTCTCAAATCTTTCAATTTGAAAGATGGTGCTGATGTCTGTCCATTAGAAGAAGGAGTATTAGGAATTGCAAAAGAACTGCTAGTTATTGAAGCACCAGAAACAGATCCTCTTGGTGAATCTCTTAAATATTCTCTAGAAAAAACAGACTTCAATGCAGCAGTAGATGGTGGTGTTGGTAATGGCAAGCTATCATGTGTTTGGGTGTTGTTGTTGTTGTTGTTGTTATTAGTACTTGAAATTTTTGATGTTTTATTATTCTCTGGCATTGGCATTGGTTCAGAAGGAGCTGATGTGATTGGTGGTAAATTAGCAGTAGTGAAAATAAACTCATTTGAATTTGTACCAGAAGAAGTTGAAATCATTGAACCTTGTGAAACAGCTGAAGCTTTTCTGGAAGTTGAACCTGAGTTATCATTGCTATATTGTAGATGAGTTTGAGAACTTTGTGGAGTTACAACTTTCGAACTAGAGTTAGTGTCTTGGAAAGGTAATCTAAATTGTGGAACATCACGTTGTGAAGTTTCTTTAGCACCAGCTTTAGAAACAACTTTCAATGATTTTTTGTTTTGATTGACAGAGTTCAATTCTTCTTCTTCTTCCTCTTTTTCTACTGTAGAGATATCATTGGAATTTTTTTTGTTTTTTATATCATTATTGTTTTCATTATTCAATTCATCATTTTCCAAACCATAAACAGCTCTAGCATAAGCTTTTGCTAATAACATATCAAAACAACGACCCCATCTTTTTCTTAATAGCATTAATGGAACAGCAACTTTATCACCATCAGCAGTAACAAACTCAAAATCTGATAGTGAAGACCCATATCTTTCATAAGCATTACGACCTAGTGTGACAGCATAATTAGGAAAAACTGATCTAATTGAAGAAATCTTAGTTGTTGGTGCTAAATATTTAGAATAAGCTTCAAAGGATGTTTCTCTGGCAGAATTTTGCTTTGGTTTATTTTTATTGTTGATGTTGTTATTTTCAGTATCATCATTGATTGAAAAAGCATGGAAAATATTTGTAATTGGTAAACCAATAGTAACCAACAAATCAAATTTTTGTATAGTTGGGTGAACAACTTTGTCGTTAGTAGCAGAACCCAACATGATAACTTTATGATGAGATGCCCAAGGAAACGATTTCCACAATAAATAATTTGTTGTTGATTTTTTAGTATCGATATTTAATCTTGTCCATTTTTGAGATGGTTTATTATATAAAAACATTTGGTATGCATTATCGTCATTTGTCCCTGAAACAATAATGTTATCACCAAATACCCCACCTGAAGGAAATCTTAGGCCTCGTGGAATGGATGCAATATTATGTTTTGTTTGAGTAGCTAGTCTTGAACCTTTAGCTTGTGAAGTTAGAGGTAAGGTCACAATTGAATTTCTAAATTCAGTTTCTGGGGAATATATGTACAAAGAATCCAGTTTGTCACTGATATCAGAATCTTGTGGTATAGTAGTTGAAGCAGACCCAGTAATGATGAAATTATTTTCAAAACATGCAGTTAAATTATGTTGAGAATCATTATTAGTTGATGCTTTTTGATGTAATAAATCATATTTTTGTGGAGTTTCATTATTAATTTCGTTTAAATTGGAATCCCAAATAAAATCTTCAATGTAATCCTCTTCTTCTATGTTATAAGCAGTAATGTGACTAATTTCTTGATCAAATGAATTTCTACCACCAGCAATAACAAATGATGGTATTTTTTTGGAATTTATGGTAACATAAGCAAATAATAAAGAAGCCCCATATCTTTTTTCAACTTTTGGGTTATCACCTTTATTCCAACATAACCATTCTTTATCTAATACATTAAATTCCCATAAATCATTTAATACAATAAACCCATCCCCTGTTTCATTTAATGTTAAACCACCAAATATAAATAGGGAATTTTCATGAAATGCCATTGAGTGGTAAATTCTTGGTTGTGGCTTAATAGAATTTGGTTCTAAATCAACTCTTGTCCATTTTCTAGTGATTATTTGTAAATAAAATAATTCATTTGATATTAAAGAATTCCAATTTACTGACGAATGATTTGATTTCAATCGTTCTTCAATCAGTGGTAACGATATCTCGGGCAATTCAATCCCAACAGTTAAACCACCATGAATAACAACAGTAGATTTTGTAGCACATGAAGCTGCCCCTGTTCTAACTTTCAAGTTATATCGATCATCTTCAGCATCATTTGGGAATGTAACTGTATAGGCAGAACTTTCAGACGGTAGTAGAGGTGCCATATTGAGCTTATTATTATAACTCTTCAGTCCTTTTTAGCAGATTCAAGTTCTTTATTTTGTTTCTTTAATCTTTCCAGCTAAACTCAATCCAACAAGAATTGGGGGGAAAGTTTCAAAGAAAAAAAAATATAAAAGCAATAGATAGCAAATATTGTTATTATTCTGTCTTTAGATGATCTAAACACTATAGATATTGTTCCAGAAAGCAAGGATTTTATTGTTGTTCAAATATTGAAAAGTATTTTGAATGGGGTGGCCGCTTATGATTTTTTTGACATCTACTTTTCAGTTGAAGAGAACATCCCGACACCACCAATACATTAGACACCCAAAGAAGAAATAGCAAAGAGAATTAAAGAAGAATGTGAAAGCTTTAAACGCCATTTATGTGTTGATGGAATTAATTTAAAACAGATTTCTATTTTTTATCAATAAAAGTACTAATTATTTGTTACTTATAGTTAGTTGTTGATGGAAGAATGTGCTGTCTGCCAATAGCTGAAGTGACATGACAAGTCAATTAACAATAACTTTTGAACTTTTGTCAATCTGATAAAACCTGGACGTAAATTGATCTATGAAAACGAATTAGGATACGATATTGTCTTGCACTGCATCTATTGGTTACAAGTTCTGCAATTCCCCCCAATGAGAATCACATACTATCGATAGAGTTCATTCATACATGTAATTGATACGACCACTAAAGTCTAAACAGTACATATAGTATCATGTCCTGTGATGCAATATATAAAGACATGATATTACAAGCTACATTCCAATTTTTGCATAACTTTTATACACATACTCTTATTAACTAAAACATCACATTGTAACACTGGTTAAAACTTGGTTTGTAAGAAACAAGCGTACCCATTTATAGTAATACAAATACCTGTTTCAGAGGTGAAAGGATTTTCCAAGTTCTTGTATGTTCATGTATGAAGATGTACTTGGCATTAGATCAGATTATGCGACCCATTAATTTTCTTTCGGGTGTACAGCACACTAGTAACTATGGTGGGGCCCAATTGATTATATCGGTAGATAATTCATTCAACATCATTGGCTGGATTTAACAGTAAAGTCTGACTTTTTAAAATTACATATTTTGCAATTTTCTTCAAATGCTAAATAACCTTGTTCAATTATTGTTTAGATCGGTCTTCGTATTTTATTATCTGATCTGCATCACATACATTGAATTAGCATTTTCCAAAGTTTAAGTACTACCATAAATACTTCATTCTGCTTAAAATTATGCAACTCATCAACACATTCTCAAACATGGAATGTTTTTAATATTCCAGACCCAAATTTGTAATGTTCTTGTAACTTGTACGTGATTTGCGAGTGCAAAAGATCAGCGCCTTTACTTACTTTAGTTTGGTGAATAAGCAACTAAAAAAATGTCCGCTTGACACCTGTCAATGGATTGCTTAATATGTTATATGTTTAAAGAACAGCAAATCTCATCATGGAAAACATTCTTGACCCTTTTATTGTACATATTATTTTTTTAAAAAATTAATTGACTCTACTACACAAACACCTTATAAAAAATGATTATAAATCTAAATGATCTAAATTAATATAAAAATCAATTCATACTATGAAAATAGATTCTTTATGGATGGATCACAATTTTATTATATCAAAAGAGAATCATGCTTTTGCATGAGTAAATCATTTCTGTTCGATTTACGAGTTAAATAATGCAATGCAGTGGCAGATCCAAAATAAAAAATAATGATAAATATTCATTGATTAAAAGTTACATTAGATCAAAGTATTTATATCTGGAGCTTACTTTCTTACAACTTTATTGAAATCTGTAAACAGTGGTGGAAACATTGTTTAATGGTACTCAATCTTGGGAATGTATATAATTTCTTAAATTGGGCAATAGTAATGTCGGTATATTTTTAATATCTTTTTTTTTCTCAACATAAGTACGCCTGGTATTTTTTAAAAAAACATGTATACGAACACTCTTTTAAAGACTTTATTCAACTATCTTTAAAATTACCTGTTGTTTTAGATGGGTCATATATCCTCAATTTATCGAAATACCTCCCAATATGTATGTTTATGCATTATTGCGCAGTTAGGTTAATATATATAGAAAACAATAAAAAAATAGCCACATACAAAGTAAATGAGCGGTACGGGAATCGAACCCATGCCGAGTCCTTGGAAGGGACTTATTCTACCACTGAACTAACCGCCCGTATACAGGATCGACCCTACCTAACATCCTTCAAGTTAAACAAAAGACTTCCAATTTTTGCACTAATTGAGATTGAAATCTAAAAAAATTTGAATTATTTATCCATAAAATCCTGGCCAAGATTAGTTGAATAGGTCTATAAAATAATTTTTTTTTTTTCAATATAATTGTCTAGTTATATTTTATAGTATTTTCCCATATATTTTTAATAAAAATTGGAAAAAATTCGATGATATTTTTCTTTTTCAATAACGATAATATTTATTAAAAATATATGGAAAAATTTATAAAATATTTACAGTAAATATTTAGTCTGCTGAAATTAGCGTTACATATTGAAAAAAAAATTTCTACTATTGCAACAACAATATTAAACAATACCAAATTGTTTCATTTTGTAAACATAATTGATGGTTAACCTGCAAGTTTTTTAATCACTTCGCGCAAAAAGTCTCATTAATTTCTGTAAAATTTCCAATATTGTAAACCAACAAAGTATTACGAAGAGATGAATAATAAAGCAGTTTGACATTTTGCTCTTTAAGGGGAAGCTAAAAAAATTTGAAGAAATGTAATTCCAAAAGAAAAACTAAGAAGAAAAAACATAGTATTAATATATTTGTTAATGTTTACATTGAAACTGCGTAACAATGTTATTCCAATATGATTACATATATGCTGTTCATAAGCCAGTTTTAAAGTCTTCATTACAATAATGAAAAATCATTTGATTAACTATACTTGTTTTAATTCATATTATTTGTGGAAAGAAATGTCTTCAAAACCTAAAGATAAAACTTCATGCATAAGCAGGTTTTGTCGTAGCTACAAAATCGTTTTAATTAACAATTAAATTCAAATAATATTCTGAAAGAAATAATCTAAAACCTTAACAATGCAAAACAACCAATCAAACAAGATGTAATACAAACAATGGAAAACTGCAGTTTGATACTAAATTGTGTGTCGTTTAACATCCTTAAATCGGGTTTTTTCAGATCAGTAGAGACACTCTGTCTTAGCTGCATCGCTTTATCATGCATATTTATGCATGTGTTATTTACACGTTCCTGATACCTTGATTTGAGGTAAAAACGTGGATTTGTAACTCTTGAGAATCTATTCAAACTTGTACCTTTTGAATACAACAATACATTACCATAAGATGATTAATTACCTCATTTTACAGATTGAAGCAGTTGGCCAATGAATTTAGGACTTTTTTTTTCGATCTTAGAGAAAAGAAGAACTAAACTTTAAAAAAGAAATAAAAATAAACACAAAAACATAAACACGATGCTCATTAAGAGCCATTTTATAACTGCCCATGTGGTATAATAGTAAAAGATATTACTCCATTAGGATAACACACGCTTCACAGATAGAAATACAACTTGCCCCAAAACATGTTGCTTTTTAGTTTTTTTTGACCAATTGCACCTCTTTGTGCACTTCAAAATGCTTCATACCAATAAGCAGTATTATGTAAAATTTGAAATGATTTACAGATAATGGTGCTTATATATAGAAGTATTTTGGCTTTCAACAAAGTTGTGAATGATCACAAGCGACATACAGCTAAAATTTATGAACAATGGTGTGGTTTGGTTTGTTAGCATTTCACATTTGCATTACTGCAGCTTACTTTATTGATCCTTCATGGACCGATCAAGGATCTTCTGGTGAAAATGTTGATGTATTTTTTGGTACTGAAAACGGCGGGAACGTTTTTCCAGGATCAACTAGACCTTTTGGTATGGTGAAGATGGGTGTTGATATTATTGATAGTTCAAGCGGTAATGCATACTCTGGTTATGCACCGGATGGAAATGTTTATGGTATTTCAATGATGCATGAGTCTGGTACTGGTGGTGCTCCAGAATATGGTGTTGTCTCTCAACTACCTGCCATTGGTGATATTAATTTTTCAAGTGATGTTAAATTTCCAAGATTGGCAAATACTCCAGATCAAGGGAGACCTGGCTTATACAAAACATATTTATCTAATCTTGTTAATGTCACTTTTGCTGCATCTAAAAAATCTGGGGTTTATGAATATGAATTCCCAAGCGTTGGTGGTAATCAAACTTTTAATATCATTGTTAATGCAAGTCATCATTTGACAGCACCAGCAAGACCATGGTGGACGCAATACTTGACTGGTGCAAGTATTGAAGCTTCTTCTGACTTCAAAAATTATTATGGCTACTCAAAAATTAAAGGTGGTTGGGGGGAACAAGGTGAATGGACCATTTTCTTTTATGGTGAATTTGAAAGTTCACCAGATTCAATTACTGCATTTGTAAATACAGAATCTATTGATAATCAATTGAAAGTAAACACCACTAATAAGGATGAATCTTGTGGTTTAGTTTTTAAATTCAAACCTTCTGATGGAAATGTTATCAAGTCTCGTGTTGGAATTTCTTTTATTTCAACAGATAGAGCAAAGTCAAACTTATATTCTGACCAATCTTCTGATTTTGATCTTAAAAAAATCAGCGATGATGGTTTATCTGAATGGAACAATGAAGTTTTGGATAGAGTTAGTGTGAAATCTAAAAATCAAACTTTGGTGAAAATGATTTATACTGCTCTTTATGGAACTTTCTTATTACCTAGTGAACGTACAGGTGAAAATCCAAATTGGGTTTCTCTTGAACCATACTATGATGATTTTTTCACCATCTGGGATACTTTTAGAAGTACTTTACCTTTATTTAACGTTTTGGCTAGATCAAGGTCTGAAGGCATTGTTAGAGCTTTAATTGATATTTATAGACATGATGGATTTATGCCAGATGGTAGATCTGCAAATCAAAATGGTCGTACTCAAGGTGGGTCAAATGCTGATATTGTATTAGGTGATGCCTATGTTAAAGGTATCCGTGGTGGCATTAATTGGTATGATGGGTTTGAAGCAATGAAGCAAGATGCTGAAGTGACTCCTCAATATGTATATGATAGTTTCTCTGCAGATGCAAACACAAAAGAAGGTAGGGGTGGTTTATCTGATTGGAAAACATTAGGTTATGTTTCTAAAAATTTTAATCGTTCGGTTACAAGAACTGTGGAGTATGCTTATAATGATTATGCCTTATCTGCTGTTGCTAAAGGTTTAGGATATGAAGCTGATTCAGAGAAATACTTGAAGAGATCTGCACAATGGCAAAACCTATGGAATTTTAATGCGAGTAGCGAAACTGTTAATTATACAGGGTTCATTCAACCAAAAAATAGTGATGGATCTTGGCATGTAGATGGCTATGATCCTTTATCCTGTGGTGGTTGTTACTGGTCTGATGATGAATATGAGGGTAAACCAGTCGAATACAGTTGGTCTACTCCACATGATTTTGAAACTTTGTTTAAATTTATTGGTAATAACGAAACTGTTATTGAAAGATTAGATGATATGTTTGGTTTACATGGACAAGGTTTTGCTGATATTGGTAATGAGCCAAGTTTTTTGACCCCATACCTATACAATTTTGTTAATTCGCAATACAAAACTGTTGAAACTGTTAGATATTTGGTGAACAACAAATTCTCAATTGGAACAAAAGCTTTACCTGGTAACTCTGATGCTGGAGCCATGCAGAGTTGGTTGTTTTGGGCCTTGATAGGTATGTACCCTGTGAGTTCAACAACTACATATTTATTAGGTTCTCCATTCCTGGAGGATATTACTTTAAATTTAGAAAATGGTAAAAAAGTTCAAATACTTGCCGAGAATCTAAGTACAGAATCTTTCTATGTTCAGAAAATTGAGATCAATGGAGAAGAATGGACAAAGAACTGGGTAACCCATGATGATATTTTTACTAATGGTGCTGTTATCAAGTATACTTTAGGCTCTTCTCCATCTCATTGGGAAACAGGACCTGTTCCTCCATCACCTGGGCACTATGAATTGGTGAATAATTAGACCGAAATGGGTAATAATTACTACTATATACGTTCAATAATTGCTTGCTATAAAATTATATCTGGGATCTAGGGGGGATCTTAACTTTCGCATCTGGATTTTCTAAGATTTGTGTTGAACACTTTGTATATTAGATAAGCAAAGCAAACTGGTGAACGAAATGTATAAATATACTATTTATTTACCATTGTAGATGAAGTTCGATTACCATAATTTTATCTTTCAGCCCTTCCCTTTGTTAGTAATGCAAGTAGACGTCATTTGCCTGGCTCAGTTCCTCTTTTCGCTCTTTTTGGCAGCCAATTTGTCTTTTTTAGGAAAAGCCCTGAAAATCAGTGGTGTCTGGATGTTTTTAGAGATCTTTTGAAATTCCATGACAAAAGAGGGAGGTGCTCTTTAACCCCATGTAAACAACCATAACAACTTATAATTACTACTGCAATTCATTCTTTGATAAGTTAGAAAAAAAAAGACATCGATATGAGTCCTGTCGCTGAGTCCAAGGACGAATTGTCTACAGCCCGCGATGCTGTCGTCAATAACTTTGTCAAAAACATCACTGGTGATGGAGCAGTTGCTACTGACATTGCTGAACAACAACAACAAGGCATTGAAGAGGAAGAGGTTCCAATTAATACCGAAAGTAACGGGATTATTGAAAGCTCTAAAGCTTCTGAAGCTCCAGAAGTTGAAGAAACAGCTCTCGTTAATGATAAAAAGGTAGCTACAACAAAAGGTGAATCTAAACAAAAGCCAAACTCTAAAAAAAAAATTATCAAAGTGGATAAGTTAGTTGACCTTGGTGGTGGGTTAAAACTACCTCAATCTCAGATTGACAAAATTGCTAAAGAAAGATTATCTAAAGAATTATCTGCAATTGACAAGCAAGTTGCTCATCAACACAAATTAGAACAAGAAAAAATTCAAAAGCAAGAAGAATTAGAGCAACTTCAAGCTGAAGCCGAAAAGCAATCTAAATTGACCAAGTTCAAAAAGAAGTTTGAAGCTCAAAAGAACAAAATGTTGGGTGATCATGCTAAGAAAGTTAAGGATATCGAAACTTCTATTAAGAAAATTGATAAGGAGATTGCTGGTTATGATGCAAAGATCAATAAGGAGATTGAAGAAGCTATCGATAAGCATGAAGAAAATCATCATCATGCTGAACAAAAATTGATTGTTGATAAGGCCAAGACTAAGAAAGATGCTGAATTGCAAGAAGCTGAAAAGAAAAGAGCTATTCATGAACATCAAATCAACCAAAAGAAAACTGAAATCATGACTAAAGTCCTGGAAGCCAAAAAGAAAGAATATGCTTTCAAATTGGATCTTTATGAAATGCAATTAGATCAAGTTAACAGAGACCTAAATGATAAAAATGATGAAAATGAAGAACATTTGGGTGTTCAAACCGAATTGCAATCTAAAATTTCACATTTGAAAAGAACTATCTACGAAAATGATGCCAAAATTGAAGAATCCAAGCAAAATGAAGTTAGAGCACAATTAAGTGTAGAAGAGGCTAAAGCTGGTTTAGATACATCTACTGCTACCGTCTTGTCTTTGAAAGAAGAATTAGCTAAATTGAAGCAGGGCAGGGAGGAGAGAAAAGCTAGATTACTTGAAGCTATCAAGGCAAGACAAGTATATGATGCAGAAGAAGACAAGAGAAAGAGAGAATATGAAGAAAGAAAGAAAGCCAGAGATGCTGAGAGAGAACATAGAGCTGCTGAAAAGAAACGTAAAGAAGAAGAACGTAAAGCCAAGGAAGAAGCTGAACGTAAGATTAAAGAAGAAGAAGAGCGTAAAGCCAAAGAAGAAGCTGAAAGATTGATTAAAGAAGAAGAAGAACGCAAGGCTAAAGAAGAAGCTGAAAGATTGGCCAAAGAAGAAGCTGAAAGAAAAGAACAAGAAGAAATTGAACGTAAGGCTAAAGAAGAGGCTGAAAGAATTTTCAAAGAAGAAGAAGAACGCAAGGCTAAAGAAGAATCTGAAAGATTAGCCAAAGAAGAAGCCGAAAGACAAGAACAAGAAGAAATTGAACGTAAGGCTAAAGAAGAAGCTGAAAGAATTTTCAAAGAAGAAGAAGAACGCAAGGCTAAAGAAGAAGCTGAAAGATTAGCCAAAGAAGAAGCTGAAAGACAAGAACAAGAAGAAATTGAACGTAAGGCTAAAGAAGAAGCTGAAAGAATTTTCAAAGAAGAAGAAGAACGCAAGGCTAAAGAAGAAGCTGAAAGATTAGCCAAAGAAGAAGCTGAAAGACAAGAACAAGAAGAAATTGAACGTAAGGCTAAAGAAGAAGCTGAAAGAATCTTTAAAGAACAAGAAGAACGCAAGGCTAAAGAAGCTGCTGAGTTGAAAGCCAAACAAGAAGAGGAAGAACTAAAGAAACAAAAGAAGGAAGCTAAATTACAAAAAGCTGAACAGAAGGTGAAACATGCTGTTGAGTTACCAGCAGTTGCAGTTGCAGTTGGTACTGCTGGTGCAGCACTTGCCGGTACTTCTGTTGCCTCTGGGACTTCTAAGGCCGTTAGTGCCACTGCTGACCCTCTTGCTAAAGCTTCTGCTGCAGCTGCATCTAAGGAAGTTGATACTTCTGATGTTCCAGATGAAAGTCTTGCTAACGCTGCTGCTGCTGCTGCATCTAAGGAAGTTGATACTTCTGATGTTCCAGATGAAAGTCTTGCTAACGCTGCTGCTGCTGCTGCATCTAAGGAAGTTGATACTTCTGATGTTCCAGATGAAAGTACTGAAGCTGCTGCTGCTACTACTGCATCTAAGGAAATTGAACTTAGTACATCAGATTTTGAGGCATCTCAAACTAAGGAAGAAGAAGTTCCATTCCCAACTGGTGAAGAATTAAACAGTGTTTCAAAGGATATCGAAACAGCATCAGTTGCACCATCAGTTGCTGCGTCTATGACCTCTTCTCAAAGAAGATTATCAATGGTTGACATTGCTGAAATGTATCCATCTCAACCAAAAACTAGATCTAGAAAGAGTTCAAGGGCAAGCTCTATCACATCTTCTACTTTTGCAGCAGCCACTTCTGAAGAAAAGCCAGTTAAGAAAAGTAAATTTTTCTGGAAGAGAAACAAAGACAATACACAAGCTCCTCCATCACCAGGTCTTTCCACCAGAAGAAGATCAGGATCAGGTTCTTTGTCAAGATCAGCATCTAACACTTCTCTAAAGAATAAGAGTTCTAAAACTGCAATTAGTACAGGTGCTGCCGTTGCTACAGGTGCTGCCGTTGCTGGTGGTGCTGCCGTTGCTGGTGGTGCTGCCGTTGCTGGTGGTGCCTCTAAATCTGTTGAAGCAGTTGCCAAAACCACAGGTGCAGGTCTTACTAAAACCACTTCATCTAAATCAACTACACATGCTCCTATTCTTACTTCAACTGATGGTAGTAAATTCACCACTGAAGTTATTGAAGATGGTGATGACCCAGTGATTGCTATTGTTGCGGATGATCCTGACGTATACATTGAAGAAATCACTGAAGAAGAAGCTTTGAAAGAAAAGAACGTTTTGAGGGTTGATGCTGGGTCTGATACTATTCAAGAAATTAAGTCTCCTGTTGAAAATGCAACTTTTGCTACCACTGCTGCTCTAGTTGGGGCTTCTATTATTGGGGCCTCTGTTGATGCTGAAACCAAATCAAACGTTAAAACTGATGTTGAACTTCCAGTTACTGAAGGTTCAACTGCATATGAATCTCAAGCTCCTACTCTTCCAACTACTGAAGAAGATTTAGTGGAATCAGGATCCAAAAAAGTTGAAACCTCAGTTCCAGCTGCTATTAATCCATCAATTCAAAGTGAACAAGAACAAAAGGAAATTGTTGAAGCCTCCCTCCCAAAGGTTGAGGCTACCATTCCAAAGGTTAAGGCTGATGCTGATGCTGCTGTTGTTCCAAAGGTTGACATTAATGCTTCCGTTCCAGAAGCCGAAGTCAATGTTCCATCTGAGTTAGAAAAAACATTGGGAACTTCAGTTGTAAAGGAAGGTGAACCAATTGTTTCGGAACTTCCTCCTCAACAAAAAGAAATTTCACAACAAGAAGAAGATGACGAAGAATATCTTGAAGAACAGTCAACCTCAAGAGAAACTTCTCCAGAAACTTCTGAAATTTCAACCAAAGCTGGTAAGAAGAAAAAGAAAAACAAGAAGAAGAAGGCTGCTGCTAAAAAGAAGAAGCAATTGGCCAAACTTGAAGCTGCTGAATCTCATTCAAAGAGCGACTTAGTTGCTGCTTCAGGTGCCGCCGCTGTCTTGGGAGCTGGTGCTCTAAGTGCTGGTGCTCTAAGTGCCGGAAAAACAGAGACTGGGCAAATTGAAACACCTGCTACTGTGAAGGAATTAGAGCATTCTAAACCACTATACGAAGAACCTGCTCCAGTTGAGATTCCAGCCTCACAAAAGTTTGTTGTCCAAGAAAATACTTCTACATCTAAACCACTTTATGAAGAACCTGCTCCAGTTGAGATTCCAGCTTCACAAAAGTTTGTTGTCCAAGAAAATACTTCTACATCTAAACCACTTTATGAAGAACCTGCTCCAGTTGAGATTCCAGCTTCACAAAAGTTTGTTGTCCAAGAAAATACTTCTACATCTAAACCACTTTATGAAGAACCTGCTCCAGTTGAGATTCCAACTTCACAAAAGTTTGTTGTCCAAAAAGGTGTTACAAGTGAACCTCATAAAGTCGAGCAGGAACCTATTATTCCAGATGTTACTGCAGCTGTTGCTACCCCAAGTGCTGTTAAAGCTTTATATGATAAATCAGCACCAGTTGTTGTTTCTAAGGAACAACAAAATGTAGCTCCTGCAGTTACTACTTCATCAGAAACTGGACCAGATACTATCAAGGAAACAACAACTATTCCACTTTACAAAGAACGTTCAACTGTTGAAATCCCAAGCTCTCAAAAGTTCACTGTTAATTCAAACGTTTCTGGCACTGTTGTTGATGACACTGCAGCTTCAAAGGACATTGCTGTTGATGATGTTAAACCAATTGTTGGTGCTACTGCTAATACTACAGTTCCAGAGCCAACTGCTATTAGTTCTTCAGAAAATGGAATAATTGAAGGTGCTGAAACTGATCACTCTGATGATTTTGATGATTTGGAGGTTGCTACAGAAGAAATTCCAGATGTTATTGGTGCACCAATTCCAGAACTTCCAGAAGAAGAGGATATTGCTGAAAGAGAAGCTAAAAAACATGCTGAATTAGTTAAAGTTGATGAACCGGTTCCAAAATTCACTTTGGATCCAAAATATATCAATAGATTTTCTCATCCAGATTCAGTTACTTCTGCTCAAGTTAGTGCTAATGAAGGCAAATCTATTTTAGATGAACCAGAAGTTAAAAAATTCATCAAGGGTGCCTCATCAACTGAACAAGTCACTGGAGATGCTGTGGCTAATGATGCTCAAACTACCATTGAAGCTACCAATAGTAAAGATGAGAAGGGTATTAAAGGTGCAACTGGTGCCATTGTTGCTACAGCTGCCGCTGCCGCTACAGCTACAACCGGTGCTGCTGCTGTTGCTTCCAATGTTGTTGACACAAAGAAAGTTGAATCTCCAAAGAAGACCAATGATAACAAGAAGTCCAGTTCTAGTTCTAAGAAAGCTCCATTAAAGGAAAAGAGAGGGTTGTTCTCCAGATTATTCCACAGAGAAAAGTCTGAAAAGGAAAAGAAACAATCAAAGGACAAAAAGATTGACAAAAAGATTGAAAAAAAGGTTGAGAAACATGGTGATAAGATTGAAAAAAAGATTGAAAAACATGGTGATAAGATTAGTCAAAAGGTTGATAAGGTTGACGACAAAGTTGAGAAGAAGGTTGAAAAAATTGATGAAAAAAATGCCTCCAAACATAGTGATAAGATTAAAAAGATTATAAAACATGGTGATAACGTTGGGGAAAAAATTCAAGAGTTTGATGATAAGATTGAAAATAAGGTTGAAAAGGTTGATAAAAAGATACAAGAGAAGAAGACCCCAAAAACAGAAGAAATCGAAGCGGAAGCAATCATTGTACCAATTGTTGCTAGTACTGAAATTCCATCCACCAATACTGGTGAAAATGAAATAGTTATTGGCGAGTTGAAGGAAGTTCCACTAAATGGCGTACAAGATGATGATAGTTCTTATTCTTATCGCGAAGTTATTTCATATGAAGAATTAGTTGTTTCTAAATGATTTTTTTTATATTGATAAAGTTTATTTAGAATTTGATTCAAAAAGAGTGTATATTATTTGAGATTATATCTCAATTTTTTTATTAATTTGTTGTCTCTATTGTTTTTATTTGATATTTTAGAAGCTGTAATACATTGTTGTTTAGAGTTAAATGTTAAATTGTAGATTTATAAATGAAATATTATTGAATCATGTAATGACACATAACCAACCCAAAGTTGCATATATTAAACCAACAGGATAAGCAGCCAAAAATATTCTACCTGGTAAAACACCACTAACTTTCAAACTAACAGTAGCAGCATAAGTTGCCCATGCAACAACGACGATATAAATCAAGAATCTAATAAAACTCCATTTAACAAATAAGGACAAAATTGCAGAGATGACCAATGGGAACAAAGCATATCCGGTTGTAGATAATGCACTAAAGAAAGATATAGTTCCACCTAATAATTGAGTATTTAAAGCAATGACAGCAAATGTACCCCAAGTGATTGTAAAGACAGAAGAAAATACTTGAGAACTATTAGTTTCTGGAGATTGATACCCTAATAAAACTGAAAATAACAAGATAAAAATTAAAGGTCCCCATAAATCCCAATCCAATTTAGTCATATTTGAATCATCAATAGGAGTACTTATATCTTGTTCTAAATCTTGTTCAATTTGATTATAATCGACACCAATATTTAAACCAGAATTTCTAGCAGCAATCAACAAATTATGTTGTTGAATTTTAGCTAATTTTGATAAAGAGGCAGGCCAAACAACACTATATAATCTATTACCAATAGCTTTCAAATCTCTTTGTAAAGTTTGCCAAACTGGTTCATCCAAAGTGTCACCACCAGAAAATTTACGTTCTTTGACGTGGTCATTACTGATGATGTTTAAGGAAGAAGATAAATCAATATTTGGTTTTGTGAATGCAGAAAAATTGAAGAATGAGTTTGATGACTGTTGATTCTGTTGCTGTGATGAACTGCTTGCTGTATTACTTGAAGTTTGTGGTCTCACTGTTGATTTTTGTGATGAGTTTGTTATAGGGGTTTCTTCATCAGGTTCAATTAAATCAGGTTCCAAGTCGAAATCATCAGCTTCAGCTGGATCAACAGAGACAGGTTTCCACTTTTGAGGCATCTTAATATTCTTTTTGTTATTGTATTGGAAAAAAAAAGAATCTTTGTTTAAGTCAGAAAGTACCGTTTCGAATCACAGTGAATTTCACTCAGAGATTGTTCACACTAGTTTTCAATCATCATTTTAAACAAAAGATACTTTTTTTTTTCAAATCTCCTCCAACTGGAATCGAACTCGAAAACTTCTTTTTTTTTTAGTCACATGACCGCATGTAGTTTTACCAACACGCCATAAAAACAAAAATACAATTTCAAAAAGAGAGAAAAATACCTGACTGTGTATGCATATTAGATGGTAGGGCCACATGAGGGTTTTTAAGGCGTAATTGTATAGAGAGAAAGATGTATTGTAATTAGTATACTTTGATCCCTAGTATTTGTATTCACCATTGGTTGAATATTAAATCGTAATAGGAGCCCGTAAAGTTATAGTACATTGTTTTTGGTATTAATCAAGGATTATGTCTGTGATTAATTAATTTTAAGTATATCAAATCTGAAGAAATGATTAATTGGTATTTGCATTAAAATTATGTATTAAAAATATGTCACTGATATTCGTTTTTAGGTTTATAGGAAATAGTAAATCTTGTTTCTTGGACAGAATTTCTCGATGATCCAGATTCGCTTTATCTCTAACAAACAACTAAAAAAACAAATTGAAACAGTACTCAATATTTGAATGAGAAGGTGAACGTAAATTATATGAATATTCGTTCATTTTGTAGAGATTTAGATGATAAGTAGTAGAAATTAGGCTGGACCAAGTGAGTCTCTGGGGGGAGGGTCCCGCCTGTTGCCCCTCAACAAATTTTTTCTGTTCGTTAAAAAAATTCAACTTGTGTAAAAGATCCACTGAGAAGTGAGAATAGAACGGGATGTCCAACAAGTCAAGAACTTGAATACAATCAACTTAACAACATCACCAAACATCTTTGGCGAAATAAACACAAAATTAACTGATAAACATCACACAAACTAATAATAAGGAGCTTTTTAGAGCTCTGTAATTGTTACTTAAAGCATTACCAATATTAATTTAGCCGCTCCTTTATTTAATAAACTAGATACAAAAGATTAAAACTTTCGTTCAGACTATATAACGGTTGTGGTGTCTTATTTTAAGATAGTGTTACTTTAAAATCTTACTTTATCATTCTTTATCCTGTTTTTTTTTTTTGAGGGGGTTGTGATTTATAATTTGAATCATGGATAATAATAATAATAACAACAACAGTGATGTTGCTGTTGAGAAAGTGGTACCTATGAAAGATCAAAGTGCCTTAATATTAGGTGATGGAAAAGTTTACAAAATCCAAAAAGTTAGACAGAGAAAGATTCATAGTTGTGTTCCATGTCATCAGAGGAAAGTTAAATGTTCTAGAGAAACTCCAGCTTGTGCAAATTGTTTAAAAAATGGATTGGAATGTAAATACTTTGTTAATGATAGAGTTTCAAGGGGTAAGAAGGTTGAAAATTTGGATAAAATTGCTGATCAAAAAAAGAAGAAGGAATTGAAACAATATATTGCAAAAGCAAAGATTATAACTTCAAGTGAATCTGTTTCTCCAACTGGTACTCCAAGTAATCTACAACAATCAACTCCAACACCTACTCCAGTTCAATCAATACCACAACAAATAGAAACAGAAATAGTTCAACCTCAACCAAAGAAGAAAAGAAATATAAAGAAACAACAACATTCACAAACTCCAATTATAAAACCAGAATATACTCCTCAATCAAATATTACACCACCTTCATTACCACAATCTAACAGATTAAGAGATAAAACATTATCATATTCAGATTCAGATAGCTTAATTAGTAATGAAAGTCTGTCTCCTCCAAAATTTCATAATTCTCAAACATTACCAACAGAAAAATTATCAACTACATTACCTGCATTACCAATTCACCAACATAATAATCAACCGCAACAAAATTTGAATTTTAATGGATTTGATCAATTTAATTCTACTTTAAATTTTTCAGATTTAACTCAACAAGATCAACAACAACAATATAAATATCCTAAACCTCAACTACAACAACCACAGATACAGACTGAGAAGACAAAACTTCAACCTATTCAAAATAATAATCCAAATAATTCAAATTTAGCAACATATTATCCACAAAGAATACCGTCTATTGATAGTTCAGTACAAAGTGAACAATTAAATTCTGGAACACCTTCTTCAATGATACCATTAACAAAAGAGGATGAATTATTTCAACAATTACCACCAAAACAACGTTCATATGATTTGGTTAAAAGATTTATAAATACAATTCATCCAATTTTACCAATATTAGATATTAATGAATTTATGATTGAACATGATTTGTTTTGGAATAATGGATTACAAGATCGAAATATTGTATTTTTAACAACTTTATTTCCTATATTACATGCAGCTAGTCGTGCTGAATGTTTTCAATTTAGTTATGATGAAATTACTAAATATGAATTAAGTAATGAAATACATAGATATTTTGCTGCATCTAAAGAAGCATTACAATTAACAAATTATCCACAATATTATTCATTAAAAGTTTTACAAGGTGCTGTATTATTACAAAGTGTTTCTGAAAATCCAAGTATTACAGATGTTGCAATTTTAATTAGAATTGCTCAAACAACAAATTTACATAGAGATCCAGCAAGTTATCATAATATTGCAGATGCAGGATTAGTTCAAATAAGAAGATTATTATGGTGGCAAATATTTTATTTGGATACAGCAACTGCATTAAATGAATTATGTACTCCATTAATTAAATTAGATGAATTTGATACTTCATTACCAGTTGAATTTATTGATAATGTACTTCATTGTGAAACTTGTTTTTTAAATGGTAAATTTAGATTTTCATTAATTTTAAATGAATTAACTAAATATATTTATGGTATATCAATTTTACCATTTAATACTATTGAAGTTTTAAAACAAAAAATTATTGATTTACATGTTAGTTGTAATGCATCAATTATGAATTTAATTTCTGCAGAAGCTATTAGAACATTAACACCAGATGAAACAAATTTTATAAATTGGTCAAAATTTATTTTAAATACTTATTGTGATCGTGCAATTTTATTATTACAAAAAAAAATTATTTTATCAAATGTTTTAAATACTAAAGAAGATAATAATCATCATATTTTTCAACATAGTTATAATCATCTGGTTAATAATAAAAGATCAAAATTTAGTATTGATACATTATTAAGAAGTAATGGATATTTAGCATCAGATTCAAGATTAAATCATTATACTTATGGAGATTTATCAAATAATTTAATTCCTTCATCTTTACATTATTTATATGAATTTTTAAAAAATAATAATGATGATGTTTATAATTGTTTTAATTGGGAAATTAGAAATAATTTACCATTTGATGCAATAATTTTAATTTTAACAAATTTAATTAGTGATTTAGAAAAAAATCCAAATAATGAAAATTATGAATTAAGAAATGATATTAGATTTTATTTATTAGATAAATCATTAGATTTAATTTTTATTAAATTTGATAATAAAAAAAGATCAACATTTAAAAATTGTTTTACATTAATGAGATATTTATTTCAAATTATTAGATTAAAATATTTAAGAAATGATGTTAATCATGAATCATTATTAGAATTTGATTATTCAACAACAGAACAAATTATTCCAAGACCAATTAATAATAATAATGGTTTAGCAACAACAAAATTAATGTCAATTTATAATAATTCTACTATTGATAAAATACAATCACAACCAAAAGTTGAACCTAAATGGGATATGCAAACCACATCATGTTCACAAATTGCACCAAGAACAATGAGAGCAATTGCTGCTTCAACAAGTAGTGGATCAATTTTTTCAACATCAAATTCTGATGTTGTAAACCGTGTTGGTGGAGTTGATGGTAATGGATTATTAGATGGTTATTTTAGTGGATTTAATGATGATTTTGGGTATAATAATACTACAAATTTAGATGGATTTAATATTAATTCAACTAGTTGTGATAATAATGAAGAAAATGAATATAAAACTCAAGAATTAAGAAGAATTAAACTTCAAATCAAAAAATTTTTGAAAGAAGAACGTTTGAGTAATGATGATGAATATAATAACAAATTTTACACGTTATTTGAGAATGAAGCAAAAGAATTGATTGAACGTGTAATTTAAATATTTAATTAATAAACTTAATGAATTAATAAATTAAAGTAGATTACCCTCTGTACACAGGGTAATAGTTTACATAATTGCATTATTGTACAGCCAATAACGTAAAGTTGACACATATTATTTTCAGTGTTGAGCGATAGCAATATAAACTAAGACAACGGGATTCGGAAAGATTGAATATGAACAAGTGAATGTGACTTTTATATATATATTATATATATTAATTATATATAGTGGTAATATATATATAATATAATACACCCACACACCTAATATTGAATTTCAGTTATACCAGGGATTATCGGCTTTGTAGTTATTTTTTAGTTTTTTTTTTTTATTATAACTTGGCTAGCCAACTGGAACAGATTTGCTAGTTCCGGCTATTGGTGAATTTTGCTCATGAAAACATTACGGAATCACGAATCAACAAAAAAAAAAAAAACTTCTTTCTTTCTTTCCAACTCATTAAAAGATCAAGTCTTCCATTTCAATAGTTCTGTTGGGATTAAAAATTAGTTCCACTGAACAATTGTACACAGCGGTTAGTCTTCTTTGCTAAATAACAATATAAAATTGCTCAAATATGGATGTTGAAAACGAGGCGCTGAACTTTTTTGATGCTAAACTTAACTATTCAAGTTTGTTGTTATCACAACAAACGGATAGTTTACAACAACAACAACAACAACAACAACAACAACAACAGCGCCAACAACAATACCATCAACTTCAACAAAATGAATTGTTAATGGACAAGATGTTACAACTTAATGAGGGTAATTATTCTGCCAATGGAGGCATTGCTCAAATGAACAACTCATCAGTGATTATTGATGATGAAGATTTAGAAATGGGTGATATTAATGATGATATCAATATAAATACTAAAGAAATAAATATACCAAGTATTGAAGTTCATGATTTTGAAAATGAATTAAAATTGGTAAATTCAAATAATACTTTAGTATCAAATAATTTTAACAATGCATTTTATTCATCACAAGAATTTGCTCCAACAATTGCTGATGCTTCAAATAATAGTCATCCAAATTTATCAGATTATTATAATACTGATAAAATTATGAATGATGATTTTAGTTGGGATTTTAGATTTGATAGTTTTAATAATTTACATGCTGATTCAACAACTTTAGGTTCTTCTTCAAGAACTTCACATGAATTTTTTGATAATGGTCATTTTGATATTGAAAGTCAATTAACTAGTGATGATAATCAAATGGCAAAATCAAGTAGATTTACTACAATTTCAAATTCATTATCAAATATTTTCAAATATAATAATAATAAATTCAATTTAAGAGTAATTAACCCATTATCAACTCATAAAAATCCAAACGTTTTAGTTCAATCTTTACCAAATTTAGTTGAAAATGTTGAAAATTTAACTATTGAACAACAAGAAGAACAATTTCAACAACAATTACAACAACAACAATTACAACAAGAACAACAAGATATTATTGATACATCAAGATTTAGAAAGAAGAAATGCTTGAAAAATTCACATTTAAAAAATTGTAATTGTGGTAATGTTGATGGACCTAAATTACAACAACAACCTAAGAAAATGTCTAAAAGTGGTGCTATTGTTAATGCTATTACTAACGTTAAATTAGGTTCAAGTGACAAGGATAAAAATAAAGATGATAAAGAAATTTTAAAACAAGAAGATCAAGATTTATCAACTATTTTATCCCTTGCTGATTTAGAATCAAATTATACTTTGGATTCAAATTTATCTGTAGGATCTGAAAATTCACCAGATTATGCTGCTTTGTTTACTGATGTTAATGAACATGTTAATAAAAAACGTTCAAAAACTATTAGTTTTAAAAAAAAACAACAACCACAACCTCAACAAAATGAAAATTTTCAACCACAATTAGCTCAAATTCAAGAATTTAATCAAGTTCTACAATCAAATGAATCTATCAATTCAGAAGTTGTTCCTTTAAAACAACAAGAATTAGAAGATACTACTACTTTACAACAACCACAATTACTTCATGTTCCTCAAATGGGTGGTCCACATCCAGCAGGTTCTCAACAATTACAAGATCAAAATGGCTTACCAATTTATATGCCAATTGGTGATATTCATCCTCCAATGTTATTACCAATAAATGAACCAACAAGAAGAGGTCGTAAACCTTCATTAGCTTATGATGCAACAAAAACTTTTGTTTGTACCTATTGTCAAAGAAGATTTAGAAGACAAGAACATTTAAAAAGACATTTTAGAAGTTTACATACCAATGATAAACCATTTAATTGCGATTTATGTGGTAAGAAATTTTCAAGAAGTGATAATTTGGCTCAACATATTAAAACTCATGCTAATGCTACTCAACCTGATGATCAAGAAGTATAAGCCACTACATTTATACATTTACATACACATTCAAGACATTTTATGTTAAAACAATATGATATTATGACACCCAGCTCTTATTAATTTTTTATTTTTTTTTTCACTTGCTCCTCATCTTATTTTTAATACTTCTCAAATCTTTTTCCAATCCTTAGAGCCAATGGAAAGATTTCAAATATTTAATTACTATTTTAATACCGTTTTTTTTTTTTTTTATTTTATTTAATATAGCCTTATAACTAAAAGATTAGGCAATGCAGGTCATGGATTTCAAAAAATTATGGGGCTTCTTTACAAGTTTATGGATACTAAATTTTAAAACATCTATATTTAATATAATAATTTAATCTACTAATTATGTTAACGTAATCCTCATTATTGTAAATATACCCGATATATACTTTTAAATATTTTTTTTTTTTTAATAACGAAGATATTTATTAAAATGTATGGAAAAATACTGTAAAAGATAACTAGACAATTCTATAAAAATTTATTCAACTTAGCTTAAGATTATCTGATTCCTTAGATGGGTAATATATCCTTGTATCGATGAATCCTAAGAAGAAATCATCCACTTATAAAATTTTCCTTATAGTATAAAACCTAGAGCACTTGAGAAGGTATAAGAATTCTAATAGTAGTTGCTCTTAGAATGGTTGTTCTATGGGTTAGTTATAGGTAAGTAAAATTAGTGAAAGTTTAAAAATATTCCAGGATAAAAACTTCCTTCTAATGAAGTGAAGAAACCTTAGAATGAATAATATGAAAGATTAATAATAAATTAATAGGAGTAATAAAAATTAGAAGATGGATATTTGGAGATGGAAAATGTTTCAAACTTCAATTGAACCTCTTGGAGTGTTAGCGGTATTATTGTCTCAGCTTTGGTATATCTGCGTTGAATTCGTAGCCACCAGATTGTTTCTATTAACAACGACTTAGCAAATACCTGAGACAGTGGCTGTGGAGTTGAGTTATCTGAAAGATAATCTAAAGATGGCTGTACATTAGGGATACAGAGCTCCCAAAGCTTTTGAGTCACCTTGCAATCTTGAAAAAGATGTTGTTTGGTTTCTGGTTGCTCTAAACAAAGAATACATTGTGTCTTATGTTTAAATGGACGTTCAGTATCATGTTTATAATCGTTGAAATAATAAGCATGATCATAGTGGCCTAATAAGAATCTATGCAGGGGTTCTAAAATACCAGGCTTATGGTTTTGGTATTTAGCCAATAGAGCCCAGTACTTTTTCCACTGCAATTTATTGTTGTCTAATGTTTGAGAGTAAGATGTGTCATCTTGACCTGGGAGCCTTGCCGGTTCCTGTCTTATAATGGGCTCCATTGTATTTCTTTTCAATTTTTTATTGTAATGGAGGAAGGATTCATGTGTGAGTTTGTTATTTTCCAAATCAGTAGTATTATAATTGAGACTTCTTCGGGCTTGAACTAACTCTTTAGTATACTTATTGACTGTACAGTAGTCAGTGCGCAGGTAAAATTTTGGATGATTATTAGTTCTAGTGGTGAATTGGACCACTTGGAACCATGCCTCAAGCCAATCGAGTTCAAATAGGTTAAAAAATTCAGTTAACTTTATCTTTTTTCTTTTTTCCTTATGATTGTCTAAAAAGATCATAAGATCCCATAAAGTTGTTTTTGTTGTGGAATTTATAATTGTTTGTAAATCCTGGAAATTATTGGGTTTGCCAGTAGTCAAGACCTTGGTTTTTATTGTATTCCACCAAGTACCGTCTAAAAGATGGTACCAGCGGACTATAATCATTTTTTTTCCTTTAATGATTTTTTTTGTTTATAATTACCCAAACCAAAATCATATAATTTGATTCTCAAAATAATATAAGAAATTAAACGATAGATAATTGCAACACATAATAAAACTCCATAATATTTCTTCCAATTTTTATCTTTTAAACCTAATCCTATTAAAACTTCCTCACCATTACTGAAAAGACAACTACCATCAGCTTTACGACTTGTATCATCACAACTAAATTTTGTTTTTTTTGGGAATCCTAAATTTAATAATAATGCTAATGCATATTTTAACGGACTTAAATAATTAAAACCTTTCAATACTTTATCCATATGTAAAGACATTATACCAGCCATGAATGTACCAATTGATAAAACAACAGATAAAGCATTAACTGCAAATCCAGCTTCATCAAAAATTGTATTGGTTATAATACCTAAACTTTCACCACATGAGGCAATTAAAAATGAAGTATAAGTTAATGTGAAAAACATTCCTGCATTTCTTTCAAGACCAATAACTGGACTCATAAAAACTGCAAAAATTAAAGATGAAAATAATGCAAATGGAACTTCAACACATATATAACTCATAAAAAATGGTAAAATCCCATAAACATGATCACTATATTCATGATAAAAATAATTTCTTTGAATAGGATAAGTACCTAAATTATTTAACATACCACAAAAATATAAACTTGTCACTTGTTGAATTAATCCTAATCTATTAGAAATACCAATATAAGTATTTTTTAATGGTGCAAAAAATAAAGCCATAATAATACCCATACCACCAACATTTGAAAATCTTGAAATAAAAATACGCTTATCTCTATATGTCATTAAATACATTTGTTTTACACAACCAACAAATGCAGGCCAAAAACTTGATGGTTTTCTAATTAATGAACCAAATTTAGAATAAAATTCTTCATTTGTTAATGGTTTATAAATTTGATCATCTTGTGGAACATGTTCTTTCCAACTTTTTAATAACCCATCAACACGTTTTTGAGAATAAGCTTCTTTTTCTGCACTTTGTTTATTTAATGAAATTAAATCTAAAACATGATCAGCAGAATTCGTTAATTTTGGACATGGATAACCTAATTGATTAAAATATTCAACCATTTCAGATTGTGGACCATTATAACCAACTTTACCACCTTTAGATAATAATAATACTTGACCAAATTTTTGAAATAAATCAAATCTTGGTTGATGAATTGTTAAAATAATTGTTTTACCTTCATTTGCTAAATCTTGTAAAATTTCTAAAATTGAAGAAGCTGTAAAACTATCTAATCCAGATGTTGGTTCATCTAATAATAAAATAGTTGGGTTATTTAATAATTGAATAGCCATAGAAACTCTTCTTTTTTCCCCACCACTAATACCTTTAATTAATTCATCACCAATTAATGTATTTTCACAATTTTTAAGACCTAATTTTGCAATAATATCTTCAACAATTTTTTTTTTAGAAGCTTTTGACATATTTTTATCTAATCTTGTATTTGCAGCTATAGTTAAAGTTTCATAAACACTTAAAGTTGCTAATAAATGATCATCATCTTGAGAAACATATGAACAAATAGCATTAACCATTTCACTAGTGACTAACATGTTGTTAAATAATAGATAACCTTTAGAATCATATCTTGTAGAAACACTTGAAGTTAATCTACCTGAAATTAAATTTAATAATGTTGATTTCCCAGAACCAGAAGGACCCATAATTGCATTAATTTCACCAATTTTAAAATTTGTAGAAACATCATCTAAAATTAATTTTTCAATATTTTTTTGAAATGGTTTTTTTAATTGAACAGATAATGATATATTTTTTAAATCAACATTAATTCTGATTTTAGTTTCACTTCTAATTTTAGTTTGAAATTCATATTCTTTAGTTTCTAATTCAGTCATTTTTTTAGATTTTTCTTCAATATCTTTTTTAGGTTTTAATTGTTTTGACATTGCAACATCAATTTTTTTTAAATAAAACATTATTGCAGCAACACCATAATAACATAAACTCCATAAAAATACAACAACAATTGGTAAACTAATCCAATTTTCCCAAAACCCTAAATCTTTAATAATACTATTACCTCTATAAGCACTACATGCAGGACTATTTATATCATTTGAAGGGCAATCACCAACATATCCAGTATATTGATTTGAAATTAAAGCACCAAACCCATACCAAATATGTGCAATATATTTAGTCCAACGTACATAAACTGGCATTGTTTTAGCATTAACAAAATAACCACAAGCCATTGTTTGTAATGTATATAATAAATTACCAACTAAAGAAGCTTGTGCAAAACTTCTTGAAAATGAAACACTAGCCATAGCACCAGACATTGAAGTAATATGAATTAAAAACACAGTTGCAAAATAAATGAAAAATTTTTTAGCAGTTGGAACTAATCCATACATAAAATAAGTTATAATAGAATAAAAAAAAGGAACAAAAAAATCTTCTGTAGCTAATTTTGAAATTCTTCTTGATAATAAATAACCAAGAATTGAAACACAATTTTCAGATCTTTCTCTATCGAATAATTTAATATCATTAGAACAAAGTCTATAAGTTTCAAATAGAATCATCAAATAACCTTGTAAAGCATTTGAAGCATATAAAGCAGAATTAATTGATTTAATACCACGTAAATCAGGTTTAGGTTTATAAAAAACCCAACCACAAATAATTGCCATAAATATGGATTCCATATATAATGATAATAAAACCATTGTATTTCTTATACTTAATAAAAATCCTCTTTTGGTTAAAACTTTTACTTCTCTTAAAAATGGAGCTTTTAATTTCACATGTGGGGTTGATTTATTATCATTATTTAATTTATTTGATGATGGTATTGTTTCATTTGATTTAATAATCAATTGATCTTCAAATTCTTTCCAATGTTGAACAAATTTTTCCACTCTAGCTAAACTTTCAGATTCAGCAGTTGAAGTTCTAATATCAACTGCAGTAATATCAATTAAATAATCAGCAGGATTAACATTATTTGGAACCATATAACCAAATTTATTAAAATAATTTAAAACATAATCAATTTTATATGAATAAACAGTTTTCCCATTAGTTAAAATACATAAATAATCAAATAAAAAAAAAATATCAGATCTTGGTTGATGAATACTGATAATAATAGTTCTTCCTTTACTTGCTAAATTTTTCAAAGTTTGTATTAATAAAAAAGCAGAATTTGCATCTAATCCAGTTGTTGGTTCATCTAAAAATAAAACTGATGGATTTGATAACATTTGAATTCCAATACTTAATCTTCTTTTTTCACCACCAGATAAACCTTTATGAGTAGAATCACCAACTAAAGTATCAGCACAATCTTTAAGTCCTAATTCTAAAATAACTTGTTCAACTAATGAATATCTTTCATTTTTAGTTGTAATATCTGGTAATCTTAATTCTGTTGCAAATCTTAAAGTTTCTCTTGTTGTTAATTGTGGTGATAAAATATCTTGTTGAATAACATAAGCATTTCTAACATTATTTAAAGTACCACCATTAAATGAAATTTCACCAGTTTGTAATAATGATGAAGTTGATATTCTATTAGCTAAAGAATTTAACATTGTAGTTTTACCAGATCCAGAACCACCAATAATAGCCATAATTGAACCAGCTGGTAAATCAAAAGAAGTTGGATGTAAAATAATTTGATTATTTTGAGATTCTAAATCAATATCATTTTTTCTTTTAAACCAACTTTTATTTATTGAATTTCCAATTTTTGAAGCAATTGTTAAATTACGAACTTTAACAGATACTTTATCAACATTATTAAATGATAAATCTTGGACTGCAAAAACTGGTTGATTCTGATTTATTTCTTTAGGTACAAACTTCTCAACTGATATTGTATTCATGTTGATGATGATGTTGTAGTAATAGTGTGATATTTCCCTTGACGGAATATAAATATTATCGGAATTAATTTACGAGAAATGAATAAAAATATTTTATTTATTTAAAAAGGATTATAACCAAAACCATATTGTTGTTGTTGTTGTTGTTGTTGTTGTTGTTGTTGTTGTTGTTGTTGTGGAGCTTGAGGTTGAGCACCAGTATTGTATAATGAAAGTAATTGATTTTTATCAACACCAGTTTTTTGTTGAACCATTTGAGTGATACCAGTTTGTAAAGGTTGTTGATAAAATATATTAGAACCACCTAGTTGAGCCTGTTGTACTTGTTGAGCTTGAGCTTGGTCTTGTAATTGTTGCTGTTGTTCTAAATATTGTTGTTGATGTACTGGATCAACATAAATAATACCGGTTTGTGGGTCCAAATATTGTTGTGGTGGTTGAATAATACCATTGATTGTTGGGATTGTGGTTCCACTTCCTACTGGAGCAGTAGCTGGAGCACCTGGAGCACTTGGAGCACTAGTACCATCAAAAATAGCTGGTTGAGCTTCTTGAGTAGAATTACTCCACCAATCAGTAGTACCACTTATTGGTTGGGAAATACCAACAGAATTAGTAGAAGCAGTAGGTCTAGCAGGAAGAGCTGGTTTTGGACCTTCATCAACTTCGTTTAATAAAATTTCAACAGCTAAATTGATATTCCCTTTTGCAAGAACTAAACTTTCAAAATTATTATCTGTATGAGAATAACCTAAATTTTGTAATTGTTTTTCTTGTTTACGATATTTCATACGATCATATTCAGGAACATCTTTATGTTGTAAAGTTGGAATTCTAGAAACTGATCTTGATCTTGATCTATTTCCTTTTTGTCTAGTTGAATTATGTCTAGTTGAATTATGTCCCAAATGATAATCAGATTGTTCAATTTCATCATAACGAAATTTCCCTTTAATATATTTATTTCGTAGATATTGAAAAATTTCATCCTTATCATCATCATCATATGGGAAAGGAATTCTTTTTGGATTCCAAATAGAATTTGATTTTTTATTTCCAATAGTTTGTAAATATTTTAAATCATCTTCTTCCCATTTATCTAAAGTTAAACTCTTAACAATAGATACATCAGCACCTAATTTTCTATGAACAGAAGCACATCTACCACAAAGAAATATACCTAAATTAACACTTGCCCATGCTAAAAATGATGTTAATAATATAATAATATCAATGAATCATTAAAACACACTTGGAAAATCAGCACTACATTCACCACATTTGTTAGAATTGTTTCTATCATTTAATAAATCCTTCAACTCGTGTTCGATTCTCTTTGCACCTCTTTTACTTGATCTGTACATGTTGTTCTTAATGTTGTTAAATAATGTTGATTTGTTTTTATAAATTTTTTAATTCTCCTTTTCTTCGTCTGTCTCTACCAAACACCAGCGGTTAATCAGATAAATCAAAAGAAAGTCCATTTAAACAATTAAAAGAACCTTTTAAAATGGTTTGTTTATACTTATTATCATTATTAAATATATTTTATATTAATTGATTTTTTTTCCAGCCTCCAAAAGCTAAAAAATCAGTCAGTTTAGAAGAAAAAAGAATTAAATTACTTGAATTCTTTACAAAAAATCATTCATTTTATAATATTAAAGAAATTGAATCTCAAGGTTCAAAATTTACTGGAATTCATTCAATGCAAATTAAAGATGTTTTACAAAGTTTAATTGATGATGAATTAATTAATTCTGAAAAATGTGGTATAACAACAATTTATTGGTGTTTTGAATTTGATAAAATTAAAAAAATTAAATTAATTATTGATTCAAAACAAAAAAAATTAGAATTATTGAAATTTACTGAAAAAAATTTACAATTTCAATTAAATAATGAAATGGTTAAAAGATCAAGAGGTGATTCAAAAAATTTAATTAAAGAAATTGAAAAATTAACAAAAATTTATAATGAATTATCTTTAAAAGTTGAATCTGGTGAATTTAATTTTGAAAAAGTTAATAAAATTAAAAAAGAATTATTTATAAAAATTTCTAATGGTGAAATTTATACAGATAATTTGGAATCATTAATTTATTATTTTAAAAATCAATATATGATTCCAAGAGAATTTTTTTTAAATGAATTTCAAATTCCTCAAGAATTTGAAGAATTTCCTGATATTTCATTGTTTGATAAATTGACTTGATATATTTTACATCGGATGCTACACTATTCTAACAATTCATTATATTATATCACAAACTATATCTAAACATTGGATTTTCTCTATCAGTTAAATCAGCAAATTCTGTATTTTCAACATGTTTAAATTCATCTAAATTTAAACTTTCCATTTTTTCATCTTTTCTTTTATTTGAAATCCAATAAACATAATAAATTATTGCAATTAAAACTAATGTAGCAGCTTGACAAACAACAATTGCAATTTTACCTCCAGTATAAGGAGCAGTTGTCATTGTTTGTGGACCAACTAAATTACCAACACAATATCCAATAAAAAAAATTGCAGTTGTTGTAATTTTTTTTGTATGACCTGCAGTATTTGATTGAAAACATGATAATGCACAAATTGTTGTAATTGGATAAACATATTGTAAATAATTACCACATAATTTTGCTTGTTTATTTTCATCTGCAAATGCTAACATACATGCAGAAAAAAATGCAATAACTTGAGCAATAAATGCTAATATTAATCTTTGAGGAAAAAATTTATGTAAATATGCAATTAATATACATCCAACAAGTTCAACAGCACCTGTTGGCATATTCATTAATAATGATTTTGTTGAAGAATAACCAAAATCATCATTTAATAATAATGTTGAAAATGATAATAATGCACCATTTGGAATATTTGAAGTAAATGCAAAAAGAAAAAATAACCATGTAATTGGATCTAATAAACATTCTTTTAATTGATATTTTTTAAAATGTTTATTACCAAAACCTTGTTTATTATCTTTAATTCTTGCAATAACCATCATTTTTTCTTCTTCACTTAAAAACCAAGCTTTTGATGGATCATTTGGTATATGGAAAAAAAATACAATTGATAAAACAATTGTCATTAATCCAGTAACAATAAATAAAATTTTCCAAGATTCAATTGAATATGAATGAGTTGCACAACCATAAGCAATTGCACCACCCCAAATTGTACCAAATCCATTACATGCAAACCAAATTGCAGTTCTTAAAAATTGTTCTTCTTTTCTATACCATTGACCAGTAATAATAACCATTGCTGGAGAAATTGAAGATTCAAAAACACCTAATAATGTTCTTAATGCAATAAATCCACCATATTGTGGAGTTGCATGTAAACATAATAAAACACCCCAAATAAAAATAAAAATACTTGCAACTGTTGCAACACCAAATCTTTGTAAAATTGCATTTGCTGGAAATTCAAAAACTAAATAACCAAGATAAAATGCAGTACCTGTCCAAGAATATTGATCTCCATGCATTTTTAAATCTTTTTTTAATCCCATAATTGCAGCATTTGAAGTTGTATTTTTATCCATAAATTGTAAAGCATATAATAAACAAATTAATGGTAATAAATATAAATCAATTTTTTTTAATAATTTTTTATCTTTAATTGGATCATATTCAATATGTTTATGTGCTGCTAATTTCATTGCAGCATCTGCATCTTCAACAGTAATTTTAACTTCTTTACCATTTATTGGTGAAACAAATGTTGATAAAACTTCACCTTGATTTTCAGGATCTGAATCAATTTTATTTAGATCAACATTATCAATGTGATCATTACTCTGTTGAGTAACTTTTTTTTCTTCGTCACTCATAATTAACTTGATGCATTAACAATTAAAAAAAGACAATTGAGCAAATGAGGTTGTATTTATATAAAGCATTATTTAATTAATTCCATTGTAGAGTCATTTAAAATTTGGTTCAGTCAGTTTAGTACCATTTCCTTAGTCGATAATCCATCTGCATTATCGCTTCATGTTGTTATATCAACAAGTTGATTCGCCGTGATTGGAGGAAACTGTCATCACTCCGGAGCTTTCCTTTAACAGTTATCGGACAAATCACTCTAAAAAGAAAGAACAGACGATATACTAAAAGGAATTAAGAACAAAGTACAATATTATTATTCATACATTATTCAAGTAAGTTCTTGGTGATCCCTTGAATGTTCTGGGCAATGTATTCTTGTTGATTTATTAGTTGCTCTGTTATATTCATTTTATCAAAATAATTCATCACCACATAAAGGTGTCCACTTTCACTAGTACAATATATAGTGGAAGCAATCAGGAACCAATGAAGAAAGTATAAATTGTGTCATAGCAGACATAGGATCACCAGATCTTATGATCCTCAAATATTTATGATATCTGATAAAAAGATATTAGCGCGTTTACTTTTTCAACTTTAAGAACGGCACTGATAACGGAAATTACTATACTTAGAAGTTTTTAAATGATATATTGGAAAAATTTTTGCAGTAAATTAACTCCTTAACAATTATATTGTACTCCATTTTTATGTCTATACTTTATGCGGCTGATAATGCAATGAAATTTGTCTCAGCTCCGAATTTTACTTTCTATAATGTAAGACCTTCAAACGATAAGTAGTATTTTGTGTGATATAACAGTAGTCTATACCACTCTAGTACCATATCAGAGTTTCAAGTCTGTTTAACATAATATTGATTAATTTTGGTGATGCAATAATGTAATGTTTGAAACAGACATACCTAATTAGTATAAATAAAATTTTTACAATTATTAAATTCCACGTATTTTAGCGGGATTGAATTCGATTGTATTAATGCAGATGCGTACTTTACTAGATTCTTGAACAGTTAACTATATTTGAAATATACCCAATACTAACACATTCAGTTCATTCACGCTTATCGGTATAACTTCATATTGAATAGTGCACTAATATAAAAGTCTAATGATACCTGAAATTATATCTTTGATTTTTAAATATTTTAAAAACAATTATTAACCAAAATTGAAAAATGTTTTTTTTCACAACGCATGTTGGGTTATTATAACGCTGTTGGATAAATTAATATGTTGAGTTATAAAAGTGTTGTAAAACAAAAAATACTTGCAAAGAGGTATACAATCTGAATAAATAAACCAAAAACTACAAATTTCAATTAGTTGTCAAATCAGTTATTTAATCAACCAAAATTGCTTTCTTTCCATCACCATTTCCAAATCAGGAAATTACTTTCCTAATTGACACGAAATATAAAACCGGTTGGACCAACAAGTTTGACAGTATAAGAAACTAAAACATTTACTAAAAATTGTCCTATAAAGCAAAAATAACCAGCAACTTGAACAAAATTACTTCAATTCTTTCATAAAAATAATTATAATACACTCATATTTATCAAGAACATTCACACCATTTAATTACAACTATCTCAATCCTTTAAAGAATAAATTATTTATTATTTTCCCTTTGGGTACTATTTATAACTTACATCCACAACAGACATATTTGATATTATACTCTTTACATGAATTCAATATCATTTTTAGCAAATAGAGTGGAACAAGTCATTAGTTCACACCCTTTAGACCCTAATGGTGTGGTGATTTCTGATTCAGATGTTGGTAAAGATACTCATTTAGATTTAGATCAAGTTGCTAATGACAAAATTAATAATAATCAAAATGAAAAAGAAAACTCTAAAAAGAATCAAGATAATTCATCAAATGATACTAACAACAATAATGATACACATAAAAATAAAAATGATGGTATAATTAATACCCAAAATAATGATAATGATATTAATGATAATAATGATACAAAAAAACCAGAAAAAATGAGTAAAAAAGCCGCTCTTCTTCATATCATTTTGTTCATACCAAATTTGTTAATTATAAGGCCGCTATTATTCACTTGGTTTATTTTAACATTCCCACTGAGTTTATTAGAACAAGAAAAACATTCCCCTAAAGATACTACAACTAATAATAATGATAATGAAAATGAAAAAATTAATGAAGATTCTAACAAAAATTTTGTAAAAGTTGAAACTTTAAACACTACAAAAAATTTAATGAATAATGACAATCCCATAATTAACAAAACAAAAGATTCAGGACAAATTAAAACAGTTTCAAACACTACAATCCCAGAAATGGATGAAGAAGTTGATAGTTTTTCAAATCCAGAATCAAATTCTCCATCAGTTGATTTAAAATCTCCAACTTCACCAACAAATTCACATATAATATCAAAAAGATCAAATTTATTTATTTTCCCAAAATTTGTCTTTCCAAAAAATTTTATAAATGCAAAAGATTATAAAAAAACTTTGATTTTAGATTTAGATGAAACTTTAGTTCATTCTTTATCAAGAGGTACAAGAATGTCAGATGGTCATATGATTGAAGTGAAATTTAATAGTCAAGTTGCTACATTATATTATGTTCATAAACGTCCATATTGTGATTTATTTTTGAAACAAGTTTCAAAATGGTATAATTTAGTTATATTTACTGCAAGTGTTAAAGAATATGCAGATCCAGTTATTGATTGGCTTGAACTTGAACATAAATATTTTAAACAAAGATTTTATAGAAATCATTGTACATTACGAGATGGTCAAGGTTATATTAAAGATTTATCTACAGTTGAAAAAAATTTGAATGATGTTATAATAATTGATAATTCACCTATTAGTTATGCAATGCATGAACAAAATGCTATTATTGTTGAAGGTTGGATTAATGATCCAACTGATACTGATTTATTAAATTTAATTCCATTATTAAATGGATTACGTTATTCAACTGATGTTCGAGCAGTTTTGGGTTTAAAGAATGGTGAAATTGCATTTGAAAAATGATGTATAGATTAATAATTTTTACTTTAAATAATTTCAAATCATTCCATTGAAAGCAAATAGAATATATATTATTAATTATATTCACCACCTTTCATTGGTTTAATAATATGCAAGTTTAAACCAACTTTACCAGTATAACTTTGTGTTGAACTATTTGTAGTTCTTCTAGTTAATATTCCACCATCATTATAATCACCAAATTCAGAATTTTCATCAATTTGTGACATTACTGGATGTGAAAAAACACGAGTACCACCAAGAGTTGCACCACCAGAATTAGAATGTTTCTTTACCATTGTTAACCTTTCTTTTAAATATGTTAATTTATTTTCAAAATTAACACTTTCATGAGAAACTTGATTTTTTTGTTCTTTAAATAAATGTTCTAAACTTTTAATTCTTTCTTCTCTAACATCTGCAATTTGTTGAGTTTCTCTTATATTTTTATGTAAAATTGCATTTTGATGTTCTAATTCATCTAATTTAATACTAAATTGTTCTAAAGTTTTCTCTAAAGTCATAATTTTATAATCTTCAACATCAGGATCAGGAATTAATGAATTAGCTAATTTATCTTCAACTTGATCAATTTTTAAATCCAAAGCAACAATTTTTGAACATTTTTCTTGTAAATCTTTTAAAAGATCAGCATTAACCAATTGTGATTGTTTTAATTGAATTGCTAATGGAGCATTTGGATCATTTAAAGCAGGAACACGAGATAATAATTCAGTTAAATTGAAAACTCTTTCAGTTAGTTCATTAATGATGAATTGTTGCTCATCTTCTTTCTTTGTATCTGTACCATTAATTTTCAAATTTTTTAATTCTTCTTCAAGTTTTTTAATTTTTAATTCTTGTTCATTATTTGTAGTTTTTAAAATTTCAACTTGTTTTATTAAACCACTTGTAGTTGGAACCGTATTAATATATGGTTTATTTTTAATAGATTTAGCTCTAGATCCAAATCTTAAAGTTGATAATGTTTCAGATTCATTAAAACTTGATGGTGAACAATTAATGATTAAACTTGTTCTTGAATTCCCACCAAGAGCATCTTGTAATATTCTTGTTAATTTTGAATCTCTATATGGTATATATGTTGATTTTTTATCAGTTAAGGCATTAATTACATTTCCTAATGCACTTAATGAACTATTAATTTTTTTAGCTTCTTCTAAAGTTTGACCAGAAGCACCAGTTTTTGAAATTTTTTCACTACCAGCCAAATCTACTAAAAATAATCTTGATTTTTTTGTTTCATCATTTAATTGATTTAATTGTTGTAAATTAATTTCAAAAATTGTATGTGATCTTGAAGATTCTTGATTCATATCAGTTGAAGAAATCATTCTATATTGAGCACCTTTTGTCAGGATTTTATAAACTTCTTCTTTAGAACTAACATAAATTTTTTTCAAATCTTTAACATGAATACCATTTGAAGAATCTTCTTGAATAGATAAACTTGATAAATTTAATGAATCACGTTTTGATTTTGATGTTAAAGATAATAAATCTCTAATTTGTTCCATATAAATTTCAATATAAGAAACACTTATTGTATAATCTATATTTTCTTGAGATTTTTCAATGGTTTCAAAAATAGAATCAATAATTCTTGGAATAATACCTTTTTTAACATCATCTTCAACATCATTACCATTCATAGTATAAGATTTCCCAGAACCAGTTTGACCATAAGCTAATACTGCACCATTATAACCATTAAATAAGTCTATTACAGCATCACTGATGGAATATGTATAAATATCATGTTGTGTTGAATTAGGTGGAAAAACTTGATCATAAGTGAAAATTTCATTATTAAATTTAATTGCAGTATTATCTAAAAATTCAACAATTTCTTTAGAATTTTTTAAATTTTCTAATTCATCTTGTGGTCTAAATCTAGCAATAACTTTAATGTTAGTATTTGATTCCATTTGTTGTTGTTGAATTTGTTTTGATTTAGGACGAATAGGTGTATCATCAATTGAAGTTTGAGAAGAATTTAAAAAAATGGAGCTTGTGGATGTAATTGTATCAGGAGTATTTCCATTTAAACTAAATCTTTTGCAACCACTATTGTTTTTTTTGGTACTGGACCCATTTCTTTGTAATGATGATGATCTGTTCAATTTGACTGGAGTTGAAGCTGACATCGGTGTGGGCATTTCTTGAACAGTAGCATCTTGGAAAGAATATTGAGAAGTCATGGCAACACTATAAAGAACACGAAGAACAAGTCTTTTACCAACTTCACTATGTTTTCTATTGTTTAGTTGTTATTATTAAAATTGTTTTTTTTGTTTACATTTCGCTAATGATTCGATTTACTGCAGAATTTTATGAACTAAAAAAATAATGAAAACTAAAAAGTAAATTTTATATTAAATGATAAATGAAACGATTATTATTAGATCTATTTGATTTCAACGTTATAAATGACAAAAGGTTCATATTCGGTATCAACCAAGGAAGCATATTCATTTAATGAAGCATCCTTTTGAACTTTACCTTTCTTATCAGTAGAAAAGGCATTACCACCCAAATAACCAAATTGTTCAATCAATTCATCTTTAGCCTTAGTAACTTCTTTAACATCAGATAGTTTGATGATAAAAGAGTTAAAATCTGGTGGTAAACCATATCTTAAAACACTTTCAACAAATATTCTTAATGCTTTCAAATGGAACCAATTAGAGGTTATATCAGAATAAGCAGCTTTACTTAATCTCATCAAATCATTTTTAGAACGATGTTCATCTTTAGCAGCATTTTCATGTTCTTTTCTCATTTCATTTAATAAATCTTCAGAATAAACAAAATCTCTTGGAACACATTTTAAATCACGCATTTTTTGTTGAAATTCTGGAACAACTTTTTTAAACATGGTGACTGCATATAAATAATATTCATCATCTTGAGCAATGATATTAGCACTTCTTGGAACAACATATGAACAAACACTTTCATATGTATCCAAAAATTCCTTTTGCACACTTTTTGGAACAGCAACCAAAATTGTTTGTAAATGTTCAGAATCTTGAACAAATTGATCTGGTTGAACAATATCTGCTAAATATCTAACAGATAAATCACCAGTTTGTTTTCTTTCAGCAGCTGCTAAATTTGATTTAGCAGTGTTATAATTAGCAAAAGCACTTCTAACATCATTATCCAATTGAAAAGCTTCATTAGAAATTAAAGAAATCAATTCTTTAATAGACTTATCAGTTCTGAATTTGCTAGTTTTCCATTTGAAATGTTCAGCATATTCAGTAACATAAACATCATCAACTTTTTTAGAAGCATTGATTAAAGGTTGATTACCATCGTATAAACTAGTGAAAACTTCAACAACTTTGGAAACAGAACCAGCCAATTGTTCATCAATCTTATGTAATTCTTCACTTTGTAACACCAAAGTATCCAAAGTACCAATTTTAAAACTTGGAATATCAAAATTGTTTATCACACCTTTACCACCAGATAAATCTTTCTCTAACCAAGACTTGACTGATGTTGAAGGAGCAGACTCCGGAGCAGCTCTTTTTGGTAGAGATAGAAGAACGTATTGTGCAATGTTATCAGCCATCTCTATCTTTTTTTTTCTAGTTGTTTTTGATGTCAAATTAAAGTTCTATCTATTGATAATTAAAATAACAAAATCCCCTTACCTTTTTCACGTTGGTCCTTGTTTTTTATCAAAACTTGAATTGTGGTGTCTGGGTGTGTACAATATTATGTAAGGAATTACATAAGACAAAATATGTAATATTTTTAGATGACATAAGCACTGACATAAGCATGCATTTTAATGCAGATGTGGATAGTAAAAAAAAAATTTTAAACTTAAGAAAAGAGATGAGCTTTTGAAATAAAGTGTGTATTTGATTATAACAGAAAAGATTTATAAAACCAAAAATGAGTTCAACTCTAAAAGTATATATGAAACATTTCTTTTCTTTCAATCCTTTTATTAACAAATTTTTTATAGGAACGTCTTAAAAACAACTCTTCTGCTTTTGATGGTTTATTATCATTAATACCTGCAAAATATTATTATGATGAAGATACACAAAATCAATGGAAGGCAAAAAAGAAGTCCAAGGAAGAAGCAAGACAAATAAAAAGGGCCAAATTGGATCCACAAGCAGCTGAAGAAACTGAGAAAGTTGCTTCTGCTTCTCAAGTTTTAGAACAAAGATCAAAATCTGCTAAACCTGTCGTCTTACCTCATGCTAGAAAACCAGAAAATGAAGTTCAAGACCAAGGAGAAGAAGAGAGAGAAGATGAAATTAATGATGAAGAAAACGAAAAACAGGAAACAAAACTTGAACCTGAACAACGTACTAAACAACAAAAAACTTCAAAAGAAAAATCAACATTAATTACCAAATCTCAAAAAAAATTTGAAGATGAAGATGAAGATGAAGAAATTAATGTTATATTTGATGATGAAGGTAATGAGATTGATCTTGATAATACATCTGATCAACCAAAACAAGCTGAAGATAAAATTGATTCGACATTAAATGAAGAAGAAAAAAAAAAAAAAGAGGAATCAGTTAAAGCTTTAAGAGAAAAACTTCAAAGTAAGATCAACTTATTAAAAGAAAAACGTAAAGCTCCAGGTACAAAGTCTAAAGGTGCACCATCATCAAGAGAAGCTATTTTAGAAGAACGTCGTCGTAAAGCTCAATTAAAAGCTGAACAAAAAAAACGTAAATTACAAGAGATGGAAGAAGGTGATGATGATGAAGAAGAAGAAGCTAACAGTGATGATGATGATGAAGATTCAAGTGATGAAGAAGATCAAACTAATGGTGTTTTATATCAAACTATTGCATTCAACAATGATGAACGTACAACTTCTGATCTACAACATTTAAGAAAAGATGGTGGTAAGAAAAAAGGTCCTGCTAAAAGGGATTTAAAAGCACATTTAAAAATAATTGAAGCTAAAAAACAAAAAATTGCCAATTTAGATGAAGATAAAAAAAAAGAATTAGCTGAAAAGGAAAAATGGAATAGAATTTTAGCTCATGCTGAAGGTGTTAAATTAAAAGATGATGAAACATTACTTAAAAAAGCTTTAAAAAGAAAAGAAGCAAAGAAAAGAAAATCTGAAATTGAATGGAGAGAACGTAAAGAAACTGTTAAAGATGCTATTAGTACTAGACAAAAGAGAAGAGAAGAAAACTTGGCCATTAGAAAAGAGAATAAAGGTATTAAGCGTAAGCAACAAACAAAACAAAAGAGAGGATTTAAAGGTGTTATTGTTCCAAAAAGAAGAGCTGGTTTTGAAGGTCGTATGAGGTCTAAAAAATGAGTTTTTTGTGTATAATGATTAAATTAAAAAAATTGTATGCATTGATATTTAATGTAGATTTCTTTGGAATAATATTTCAATCAAAATAATATCAAGAAATTCGATCAAATGATTTGAATTTAAGAAAGTTTGTCATTTTAATCAAATCTGCAAAATTCTGTAAGATGCATAAAAAAATTTTGAAACTTCAAAATGTAAACTTTTCAATAATTGTGACAAAAAAAAAAGCACCACTTATTGAACTTCATAGGTATGCTGCAAAGTATCACAAGGATACAATACAGATATCGAACTCTGTATAACACATTTTCACAAACAAGAACAATTCGAACAAAAACTAGTGTTAAGAATGCTTCACCATCTAAGAAACTAGCTGATTATCAATTACAACAACGTAAGAAATTACAAGAAAGATTAAAACAACAAGAAATTTTGGATTCTGAGATGAAATCATTTGCTAAAAAAGAACAAGAAATATCAAAGATGGAGTTAAAACATCAAGTTCAAAAAGAAATTCATACTGGTGGTTCAAATGATCAATTGGTTAAAAATCTTGTACAATTGAATCAAAATGATAATACTTATCATGAAGTTAATATTGCTCGTTCATTAAATATTTCAAAATCAAATTCTAAAAAATATAAAAGGTTTAAAAAAATTGAGAATTCATTAATTAAAACTCCAGATAAAAGAGAAAGAGTTTCTAAATTATGTCAATTTTTAATTAGAGAAGCTGATTTAGAAATTCGTAAAGGTGGGAAACAATCAAAAGAAGATTTTAAACCAGATGAAGAAATTGAAAAAATGGAAGATCTTGCACAACATATGAATTTGGCTTTATATAATGGAGATCCAATGAAAATTAGATATAGATGTTTAAATGCTTTTCTTGATTTTTTAGGAAAATCATTCTTAAAATTAGAAGATTTAGATGTTTCATATATTCCACCAAACGTTTTAAAACAAGCATTTCAAACTTGTAAAATGATTAATGATGAATCAAGATATAAATCTTTAGCAATTATTGGTCGTTTATTAAATCTTTTAGGAGATGAAAAATATATGAATGTTTATGATGAATGGAATTTTATTGAAGCATTAACTAATGGTAAACAATTTGAAGAAGCTGAAAATTTATTGATTTCCAAGATTGAAAAAGAGGGACAAAAATGGCAATATGAATCATTGATTTTAAACTATTTAGCAAAAGGAAATTTATATCGTGCAGAAAAAATTTCTGAAACTGCAATGAAGAAATTTGGTGAAGATTCTTTAGAATCAAGAGTTTATATTAGATTTATTGAAATTTATACAATTGCAAAAAATTTGGATATGGCTGAAAAATGGAGATTTAGAATGGAAAAAAGTGTTAATAATATGGGTGGATTTTTAATGACATTACCAAAAGAACCAACAGAAGATTCTTCTAAAGAAGAAATTTTAAGTTTTTTAAATGATCCACAACCATTAACTAGAAATGAATATTTAATTACTATAAGTATTTATTTACGTCATGCTATGAATAATGATATTTTAGCACAAATGATTGAATTTTATTTATCACAACCAAATACTGAACCTGAAAATTTCCGTAAATTATTATTATCATTTAAATTACAATTATTTACAGAGGTTAAACCTGCTTTAGAAAAATTACAAAATGAAGAAGCTGTTGAAGTATTAATGGGATTTATTGATAAATATAAGAATAATAATCCAGAAGTTTATCAACAAGCTTCATTTTTAAATAATTTTTTTGCATCATTATCACAATTAGGAAAATTTGATATAATTACTAGAGAATTTCAATCAATGTTAAAACAAAATGTTTCACCAACTTCAAATCATTATCATTCTTTATTAAGAGGATTATTAAAATCTAATCGTATTGATGAAGCATTAACTGTTTTAAGTGCTATGGAAGAATCTCATAAATATTCTTTAACTAAAGAAAAACAAGAAACTAATAATTTCTTAGTTCCACCAGTTATTGGGAAACATTATGCATTATTTTTAATGCATTATACAATGGAAAAAAATTTAGAAAAATTTCAAGAAATTTTGAATAGAATTAATGAAAATAATATTATTTTTGATTCAATTTTATTTGGTCAAGTTATTTCATGTTTAGGTAAATTTAGATTATATCAAGATGCTTTTGAAATCATTGAACAAATAATGTATGGTGATATTCATAAACAAACTATTAAAGATGATGATTTAAAATCATATATTCAATTATATGCATCAATTTGGAACACTGTTAAAGTTTTTTATGATATTAATGATGAATCAGAACAATTAATTGATTTTAACCCACCAGATTTAAGAAATTTATTTAAAAAAATGATTATGGATGGTGTTGTTCCAACTCCAAGAATGTATGAAAATATTTTATTATTATTTTTAAAAAATAATGATTATTATGGTATGATTTGTGTTTTACAATATATGGCATTGATACATAAAGTACCAATCACACATAGAACACAAATGAAAGTTAATGCTTTTAATTATAAATTTACTAATAATGAAAATTTATCTCAAGAATTGGGTAAAAAAAGAATTAATAATAGAGCTAGACGTTTATCAAATAAAGGAGTTAAACAAGTTGAAAAATTGATTAAATCTAGAGCCCATTATTATGTTAGAAATAGTCCAGAATTTAAAAATTTATCATTAGAAGATAAACAAATTATTGAAGATGATTTAATTGAAGGTCCATGGAAGATTACATTATTTCAATTAGTTGGTATTATTAAAGCTATGCATGGATTCAATTTAGAAGAATTAAAGAATGTTCATCAAGATTTCGGATTAGATTATCAATTAGATAAGATTATGCCTTTCCCACCTACACCAGAATGTTCTGGTACTGGGTGATTTGTATATAGTAATGAATTATGATAATTAACTTATTCCAATTTATAAAACTATTTCGCGGAAATGGGTAATAAATGACCGGGTAATCAATAGCAAATTTGGGCTTATTATGACCCACTAAAAAGTTAAAAGGTTGATAATATTTCGAATATAAAATCAATTAAAAATCAATTCAATTTAAAACCAATTGATCATAAGTTGATAATTAGGAATGTCACAATCAGTTGATGAGTCCAAGTTAAGTCCACAAGAACTTAGATTGTACAAGTTGTACGGGAAGTTGCCATCCACTAATGATATTTTGGCACATAAACTACAAGAACGTAAATTTTTTGATAGTGGAGATTATGCTTTAAATAAAGCTGGTGTTAAAGATATAAGTTCTGGTTTATCTAATAAACATTTAACTCCTGAACAAATTTTGAGAATTAATAGAAAATCTGTTAGTCATGGTTCAGGTAATGTTAATGTTAAATCTGGTTTAGAAAATGAAGTTAATTTAGATGATGACAAAGAACAACAGCAACAAGACCAGCAATAAATGTATTTAATTTTATAAGTTATTTTTTTTTTTTGGTGAGTCTGGTAAGGTTTATGCATGATATAATGGAGGTTTTATTATAAAGAATACTACAACGTAGAAATATGTAAAAAATATACATGGACCATGATGAATTTTATTTTATTCATAGCAACGTTATAGACATGTTATTAATTATAAACCTTTGTAAACATATCTACCAAGTTTACCAAAAATAATTAATCCAAAGAAAAAAAAATTACCTAACCATAACAGAGAAGCAATAAAATCATAGTTATGTAACCAATCATTTGGTAAACCATCAAATAAAACATATGAAATAGTGGCTATAGTAGCAACAAGAACACTAGAAACAAATCCAGACCAAGTACCATCTAATAATGCCCATGCACAAGGACTTAAACATGACCAAGCAATAGCTGCTTGTATTGAAGAACTCCATTCAATTTTTCTAACTGCAAAAATAACACCTAAAAATGCAGCAGCAGTTCTAATTATTCCAAAATTTTCAGTATTAAATCCATTATTTTGATTTGATGATTTAAAAACAAATTTATCAAATATTGGGGTTACTGAACCAAATAAAATTCCTTCTAATGCATAAATTAACCAAGATGGTGCAAAACCTTTAAATACAAGTTTATTACTAATCTTAATACCAATATCTAAAGGTTTTGATGCTAATTCTGGCATTAAAACATGATTATCATGTATATGTTGACCTAATTGATTATATAAAATCCCAGCTAAACCTAAAATAATAAATGCAATAATAAATCTAATGATTCTATTAATTCCAGAAATTTTTGGAGCATGAATTACTTTATTTTCACTTTCAACATGTTGCTTATTTTTTTCAATATTTTGATCTAATTTATTATAAATTTCCTCATCATTATCTTCATTAATATCTATATCATAAATACCAGAAAGAGTAGTTTGTGTTAATAATTCAGAATCATCAGCCATTGTGTTTCTTTTCACTTCAATTAATTCGTTGTTGTTAATGAGTTGCTTTTAATTCCACTCGTTGCTTTAATTTATTTATGGCGAGTTTTTTGTTTACAAATTGGTACAGGGCAACATCACTATGATTTAATATTAAAATGGAATTTTATTATAATTGAAAATATTTGTATAAAAAGATGTATATTTATTATTCCTTCTCTAATTTATTGTATTTATCTGGTTATATTTGTTAATGGTAATAAATGGTATATGTTAATTCATCTTTTTTTTATCAACACCATAAATCAAATTATCAATAGGATCATGTAAAGAATCATGAATTTTATAAACAAATACACCAAAAATTGCAACAAAAACAAATATAATAGCTCTTTCTTTTTCAGGAACGTTTAAAAATGGATAAGGATAAACACTTGGTGGTTTAATTAAAATTTCTAAATCTATCCAATAACCTAAAGCTAAGATTATAACAGTTATAATAACAGTAATAATTGGAATTCCAAATCTTTTTTTTTTATTTAAATAATAATCAAAAGAAAGAACAAGAATTGGTAATAAATGAACAGCAAAATCAACTTTAAAAGGAATTGAAAGATCTTTTAATAAAATTAAATCTCTTGCAAATAATCTTAATCCCCAATAAATTAAAGCAACAATAGTTTCTAAAACAATACTAATTGCATTAAAAAAATTATTAATTATCCATAATGTATCGGAAGTATCAAAAATTGAAGTAATGATATTATTAACTAATGTTAAAACTGTAGCAAATGCTGAAAGATTAGTTAAAAATTGACCATGACCTGCATCACTTAATTCTGGAGGAAGTTCTAAAGCCAAATTAGCAGTTAACCCTGTATAACAATAGTATAAAACAATAGATTCTAAAATGATATAAAGAATCTTTGGGAGTCTATTTTTGGATTCATATGAGACCATTGTGGGATAATTATGATTTTTATGAATAAATGTTGATGGAATAAGTTTGTTTTTTTAATTTATGCAGAAATAAGGGAATAGCAATAGATTAAATATACAATTTTTATTTCTATATATAAAAGCCTATTTAACATAATAACCCCACAAATATTAACATTACAATAACACCAGTAATTATAGGCCTTATATTTAATTCATCATCAATATCAAATTCAAATTCCGAAAATATCATATGATTTGGATCTCTAGAATCTTGTAATGGTTGAATATATTGATGATATGAATTAATTAAATAACGACCAAATGGAACATGAGAAATAATATCAATTCCTAAAAAAAAAGTATTAATATAAGAAACACTTCATAGATGTTTAGAATCATACCTTTATTAGTCTTGAGTAATATTATAATGATTAAACTAATAGATAATAAAGATATTATAAATGGTTTGAATTGTTTAGTAAACGTTTGTAAATCTGTTTGTGAATGAGTTTTAGAAGACATATTTATTCTTTTTGTTGTTGTAATTAATGAATTGTAAGTAATTTAAATTGTAAGTAATTTAAATTGTTAATTTCGAGATATTTTTATACGAAAATTTCCGCATAAAACTAAAATTATATAAAATTGAAATATATTTTAATTGTTAAATATTTCATTTTGTTTTAATTTTGTTTTATTTGTTAATTTATTCATAATTTTAGAAAATACTACAATAAATCACAATATTAATATTAAACTAAATCTTCAACCATAACCCAAAGCAAATGCAAATAAACTATATATGAAAGTCATCGTCTCTTACCTAAAACATAACCAACAGTAAAACTAATAGTTGCAATTAAAATACCACCAAAATAACCATTAGACAAATAAAATATAACATCATTAAACTCTAAATTATTTGATTTTGTAGATGTAATATTAACAATTGTACTAGTATCTTTTTTAACAAAATTATCAGACTGAAATGTTGAACTTATAATTTGAGAATTTGAAGTAGTTGTTGAACTAGAATTTGTAGATGTTACATCCATAAATAAAACAGCACTAAAAAATTGTTAATGATATTTGACAACATTTAGAGACTGCATTTACCTTTTTGAACAATCTTTCTCTTTTGACAGGATTGTTGTTAAAGATGTATTTATAACATCTGGATTAAACTTGTAATATTTATTAATCATTGGATCTTTATCAGTGATATTTTTATGTTGTTTTGATTGATTAAGATTATCTTCTAAACTCAACCAAGAACCTAAAAAAGGTGTTAATAAACTCTTTTCACAACTTTTATGATATATTATATGAATACCTTCAACAGTCTCTTGACCAGTGATATTATCATAATCATCCTCTTCATCCTCATTTTCTGGATTAAATAATTTTGAATCATCTAAATCATGACTATTTGAACTTAGATATAATTCTCTTTCAGCATTATTCTTCCACCTATCTAATACATCTTTATTATATTGATATGACATACCTTCTTTTCAAACTACTAATTTTAAATATAATGTTAAAGTATGGGTGTTATCCTTTTGTGTCATAATTTTTGTTCAGGGCACCACATTTCAACCCTAAATATTTAACGATAACAAACAGTAGTATTTAAATGATAATTCTTAGTTTTTTATCTTTATATAAGTTATTTCAAATTTTTAAGTATTTTAATCATTGGTGAATAAAGTGTTAATGCACCAATAATTAAAGATATTATTAAACCAATATTACTTAACATATCAATTGGTATGAAAAACAATATTGTTGAACTAACAACTAAAAATTTGTTAATAAGAATTTTTTATCTTATTACTCTATTAACATACAAATCTTTACTTCAATTTCATGTTTTGAATTCATAAATTCTTCATCTTTAGTAAAACAATCAAATTTAGTTTGTAATTTTAAATAAACACCATTTTGATCATTAGGACCAGTAGAAAAAAAATCAAAATGTATTATATCAATAGGATCCTAAATATTATTAGATTAATTCACTGAAGCTTGATCAGAAACTTACCAAAGCACTCCAAGATATTCTTGCATTATAGAATGAATTAGGTTTAGTACCATTAACAAAAAACCAATAAATTACTTCATTTTCATCATTTGGTGAATTTAATTCTAATTTAAATGGAGTTAATTGATCAATATTAATTATTGAAATATCGGTATTAATTAAATTAATTGATGAATCAATTGAATTTGAAGTTTTAAAAAAAAATGCTTCAGTATTTGCTAAAACTAATGATATTAAAAAGTTTAAAATCAACCAAAATAATTTCATTTTTAATCTTCTGTAATGTAATAAATTTTTTGAATTGTTTAAAATTAAAATTATATTTCGGTTTTTAATATCTCCTGAGAAAAAAACACCAACATTAAATCAAAATTAATAAATTAATTTCTTTAAAAGAATTTGAAAATAATCTTTAAAATCTTTAGAGTAGGTTGTCATTGACATTGGCTATCAGATATATAATAATACTTTTTTTAAGCTACAATGCCAACTTTTAGATTTTGGAGAAGAGAACCAAGTCAAGATATTAATGATGATGAAGTGATAGAAGTGGTTCAAATAGACAACAGAGATGATAACGAATATGATCAAGACCATTCATATACAGATGAAGATCGAAGATATCTGGAGAGATTACTTGCTGGTGATTTCTTAGATGAAGGTAATTTATATCCAGAAAATCAATTAGAAGAAACTTCATTCTTCAAGACTTTTGTTTCAGTGCTAACCACAGGATTACTGCCCATACTACTAAGTAGAATACTTAAGAATTTGTTATCTGCTGCTACATTATCTGCTGATATTCTTGATGATGTATTTACATATTATTATTCATCACATCCAACACAAGATAATTTATTATATAAATTTTCTGTAATAATAATGGATTTATTTCATTTCCAAAATGAGAAAACTTTGAAACTAATTACAATCTTAATTTATATACTTTATGCTACAATAACTTCATGTTATCTTGTTTTTACAACATTATTTTATTTTTTATGTTTGGGATTAACAGTAACTAGAAGAGGTTCAGGAATTTTTCGTTTTTTTGGTGATGTATTCAAACAGTCAAATGGGGTATATTAAAGATACTATTTACTATTATAATGATATAGGTTAATTGGATATTAATTTTATTATGTAAATTATGTAAATTATGTAAATTCTGCTTCTATTTCCTAATTGGGAATATTACCGAATTCGGAGATTTTAATCAAAAATTTCCATTTTTTTTTCTTTTCTCACAAGGAATTCAAATCAATCAACATAACAAACAAACAACTTTAATATTGTGATTAAATAAATTGGATAAATAAAAGAATATATTCAATAATAAAAACCCAATAACAATAACAACACAACAATAGAAAAACTTGTTTGCTTAATGGTTCATTCGCTATGAAAGTTTTAAACTGTTTGTTATCGATAAGTGGTGCTATTACTTTGGCCAATTCTTTTCAAATTCCATTATTCTCTGAAAATGGAATAATACAATCAAAAGTGAATAATATTTGGGATAAAGTTTATGATAAATTAGATTGGTTAGGTTTGGGTAATCAAGATGTTCATTATTCTACTGTTAATCCTGAAAATTGGCCAATAGAATTGACACAATATCAAGGATATAAAATTATTAGAGTTGATTATAGTTCAAATCCAAGTATAAATAAAGAGATTATTAAAGAACTAAGGTCTAAATATGATACATGGGAAATTAATAACGAATTTATTGATTTGAAAATCCCTGAAATTGAATTAGTTCAATTAATCCCATTAAATTTTACTATTGTTGTTGATGATTTAGCACAAGAAATTTTTAAAACTTATCCAAAATCTTCTTCTGCAAATGAATTTACTATTAAAAAAGATGAAGATTTTACTACTCAAACGGATATTTTTTTTAAAGAATATAGACCTTTATCAACTATATATTCTTGGTTGGATTTATTAGCTGAAACTTATCCACAATTAGTTGAAATTGAATGGTTAGGTCAAACTTATGAAGGTCGTGATTTAAAAGCATTACATTTAAGTTCTCCAGCTGGTTTAAATCCTCAAAAAAAAACTATTGTTATTAGTGCAGGAACTCATGCAAGAGAATGGATTAGTGTTTCAACTGTTTTATTTACAATTTATCGTATTTTAAATAAATATGGTGTTTCAAAAAAAGAAACTGATTTTTTGGATCATTTGGATTTTTTAATTATTCCAGTATTTAATCCAGATGGTTATGAATATACTTGGGATAGTGATCGTTTATGGCGTAAAAATCGTCAAGAAACTTATATGCCAAGATGTTTTGGGATTGATATTGATCATTCTTTTGATTATCATTGGAAAAGATCTGAAGATTATCCATGTGGTGAAGGTTATTCTGGTGAAGTTCCATTTGAAGCTATGGAAGCTGAAAGTTTAAACAATTATGTTAATGTTTCAAAATATGATCATCAAATTTATGGATACTTAGATTTCCATTCCTATACACAAAAAATTTTATATCCATATGCTTATTCATGCAATGATTTACCAAGAGATTTAGAAAATTTATTAGAATTGGCTTATGGTTTATCAAAATCAATTAGATTGAAAAGTGGGAAACATTATGAAGTTACTCCTGCTTGTCAAGATCGTGGTGTTGATATCTTACCTGGATTAGGTGCTGGATCTGCCTTAGATTTCATGTATCATAATAGAGCATTTTGGGCTTTTCAATTTAAATTAAGAGATACTGGATCTCATGGATTTTTATTACCAAGTAGTTATATTGTTCCAGTTGGTAAAGAAATGTATAATGCTATCAAGTATTTCTGTCAATTTATTTTGAATCCTGATGATTGATTTATATGAGTATAATAATAAATGCATGGTGAGTTTTTATAAAGTTCTTCTTCTTTGTAATCGGGATGCATATTTCTGCATGGACAGATAATGCGCGCTGTCCATTTTAGGAAAACGAAGTTTTAAATGAACACTTTTAACAAATAACTCATTTTTTTTAATAGAAACTAAAGATTGTTGATAAAGTGGGATCATCTTTAATACCAAAAGATGACGAGTTATCATAATTATCAACAAATTCTTGATTTTAATAATACTGATCAAGAACTTAAGAAAAGAAAACAAAGAAGAAAAGTTAAAAAAACAATAGATGGTTGTTTAAGTTGTAAAAGAAGAAGAAAGAAATGTGATGAAGAAAAACCAATCTGTAAAGCTTGTTCAAGAAATAACTTGACATGTACTTGGCCAATACATGTTCAAAATGGAATTAATAATTTTGTATTGGATCAACTTATGGATATTCAATTAGAAAATATGACTGGTTTAATAGATGAAAAAAATTTTGGAAATTCTACAAATTTTGAAAAAAATTTATATTTTAATAAAAATACTGAGATTCCAGGGGTTAAATTATCACCACAAGATACTTTATTTTATGATACTTTTTTAAAAATTTTTATTCCATCAATATCTGGTTGTCATTATCCATTAAAAGATTTATATAAATTATTTACAAAATATTCAACTAATGATTTAACAAGATGTATATTTTTAGCATGTGGTGCTACATTATTGGCATACTCAAATGATATTTATGCTAATGTTGCACATGAAAAATACGTTGGTGCAGTTAATTTATTAATTCAAACTATTCAACAAAGTAATGATGGTTGTGAAGATTCTTTATTTATTTCAGTTCAAGCTTTACAAACTTTATGTATTAGAGATAAAAATATTGGATTAAATGCAACTAAATGTGCTGCACATTTATCTGCAGCTTATGAAATTATTAAAAAAAGAATTAAAAAATATACTAGTGATAATTCAGGAATTGTTCATAATGTTAGATTATTAGATAGAGTTCTTTGTGAACATTTTGAATTTAATTATCCATTGACTTTATTATTATGTCGTCATGATAAATTAAAACAACTTCCTTCCCCATTTGAATTTTATTCATTATGTGGTGATCTTTTTAAAACACCAGTTATAACAAATAATTCAGAAATAAATAATCCATGGGAAAATCATCCAATTTTAGGAGTAAGTTATCCTGCTATTGAAATTTGTGCAAAAACCACTTGGTTATGTCGTCATAATGGTCTTGATGATAAGACTACTGGGGTTGAACGATTATTATATGTTGATAATGTTGTTCGTTTAAAACAAAATGTTTTAAATGAATTGGAATATTTAAAAAATTATAAATTAGAAACTAATATTGGTCATTTAAATAATATATCAATTACAAAACAATTATTATTAGCATCACTTATAATTTTGAAAAAACTTGATGATACAAGTATTACAACTAAAGATTTACAAATAGAAGTTGAAACCATTATATTTGAAATTAAAGAAACCATGAAGAGAAAAGAAAATGTCATATTACCAATTTGGGTGTTATTTATAACAGGTTGTACATTGAATAATACTAAAGAAAATGCTACTAATAGACAATTCATTATAAGAATGTTTTTGAATATTGGGAAACTATTATCATGCAGCCTTGCATTAAAAATTTTAAAATATTTGACTATAGTTTGGGAAGATGCTAATGATAGTGAGCGATCATTTGAATTCTTGTTTGATACAAATGCATTGGATGTGGTGTGTACATAAAATAAAAGTTGTTATTTATTGAATTTAGTAGTTTAAGTGGATTTCTGGTATAGTAAAACCTGTGAGTGGCCTTACCAAAAATAATGTTTTCGTTCAAAAATATAATTAATGTTTATGTTGTATAATATAAATATCTAATTATTAAATTAAGTATTAAATAAACATGGAATTGGTATGTTAAAGTCCATGATTTTGGAATATTACTAACAATTTTTTTTAGCTACCTGAGGGTCAACAAAATCAAGTTGAAGTTACATTTGAAGATCAAAAACGTATCAATGAATTCTCTAAATTGATTCAAAGAAAAGATATGTTAACTTCAGAACTATCGAAATACAAACAAGAAAAGGAATATCTTGATGATGTTGCCATGGAAATTGAACTTGTTGATGAAGAAGAATTTGTTAATTATAAAATTTCTACAGTTTTTGTTAAAATTCCACAAACTGAAGCTGTTGAAAAATTAGAACAAGATTCTGAAATATTAGATGTTGAAATTTTATCTGTGGAATCAAAATTAGAAACCATAGATGAAAGATTATCATATTTAAAGGCTCAATTATATACCAAATTTGGTGATAACATTAATTTAGAACGTTAAAATGGGTTTCTTACATTTATAAAATTAGCATCATGTACAATAATATTTATAAATACAGCACTTGTAGCACATAATATTCTTATTACCTATAATAACATATAAAATATACCTATAATTAACCTTCATATCATCATAAAAACTGTGATTAACATTATATCATAAAAAAAAACATAATTAAATATCACCGGCAACATTAGCAGAAACAACAGAATCCTTTTCAATAAAGAATGGGAATTGTTGATTGGAATATTTCTTAATATCAGTGATGATAGCATCACTTGGAGCATTAAATGTGAATCCAGTTAAAACTGTGGAGTATTCATAAGTAATCTCACAACCTAGTGCTTTAAGATCATCTTTGACTTTATTGATGTAGCTAAAAATGTTAGATATATGTATATGTATCATTCATGCAAACATACTTTGTTGGTGTAAGTTGACCTTCTTCAAACACAAGAATATATGATTCTAGAAATGTATTAATAAAAAAAAAAGACACTCTCAAAAGATATGGGATTGAATATATCTACCTGAAACAGCTCCTGTAGCAAGTATTAGAGGTAATAGTAATGATTTCAACTGCATTTCTTAATTCTTTTGGTTTATAATTAATGTTAGTGTTAATGTTAATGTTAATCCCTCCACTTGTGTTCTCTATTGATCTCTAGAAAACCTGACATAATGATATGTGTCAATAAACAAAGAGGAGGGTAAACATCGACACTGCTAAATAAATTGTTTTGGTGATAATTAATACATTTGATACTGGCAAGAGGAACAGATCGATTATATTTTATTAATAGATAACATGAAAATTGCTTTGAAAATGTATATTACTTCCATTCTGGTTAATATTAATATACAATAAAATAAATTGCAGAGTATTAATTAGTACTGCTGGAATTATTGTAATTTGAAAATCTGGAAAAACCAAAAAAAAAAGAGTAATATTAAATAAAACATTTGATAATTCACCAATACATTAATCACCCAATGGTCTGTTCAATTCCAAACTTTTGTAACGGAAATATATCAATGCATTTTAATGCATCAAAACCGTTTTTTTTTAAAAAAATTTCTTTTTCTATCAGATAGCCGTAGGCGACGGAGATGCAAAAAATTTTTTTCAGACCTTATCTTGATATATATAAAACCTGTCAAATCTCCTTGGTATTATGTACATTTTTCTTTAATCGTGTTCAATTGAATCAAAATTAATCAATTTTTTATAAACAATGGCTAAATACGAATGTCACCATGATATGCAACAATTCTTGAAAGAATTACCAAAATGTGAACATCATTTACATCTTGAAGGTACTTTAGAACCTGATTTACTTTTTCCATTAGCAAAAAGAAATAATATTAAATTACCAGATACTTTCCCAAAAACTGTTGAAGAATTAAGTATTCGTTATAATCAATTTAAAGATTTACAAGATTTTTTAGATTTTTATTATATTGGTACCAATGTTTTAATTCATGAACAAGATTTTTATGATTTAGCATGGGAATATTTCTTAAAAGCTAATAAAGATGGATTATGGCATGCTGAAGTTTTTTTTGATCCACAATCACATACTAGTCGTGGTATTGATATTCATACTGTTATTAAAGGGTTTCAAAGAGCTTGTGATGATGCTGAATCTCAATTGGGAATTAGTACTAAATTAATCATGTGTTTATTAAGACATTTACCATCTTCTGAAGGTTTAGTTACTATTGAAAGTGCAAAAAAATATTTGGAAGAAGGATCTATTCATGGTTTAGGTTTAGATAGTGCTGAAAAACCATTCCCATCTGAATTATTTATTGATTGTTATGCTAAAGTTCGTGATATTAACCCAAAAATTGGATTAACTGCACATGCTGGTGAAGAAGGTGGTCCAGATTTTGTTGTTGATACTTTAAAGAACTTAAAAGTTACTAGAATTGATCATGGTGTTCAATCTGTTAATGATGATATTTTAATGGCTAAATTGGCTAAAGATAAAACAATGTTAACTATTTGTCCAATGAGTAATGTTAAATTACAAGTTGTTAAAGATGTTTCTGAATTACCATTAGAAAAATTTTTAGAAATTGGTGTTCCATTTTCATTAAATTCTGATGATCCAGCTTATTTTGGTGGATATATTTTAGATAATTATATTCATATTTTTACAAGATTTGGTTGGAATCATGATATTTGGAAAACTATTGCTGAAAATAGTGTTCATGGGTCTTGGTGTACACCAGAAAGAAAAAATGTTATTTTAAAAGAGATTGATAGAGTTTACAATAAGTATAAAAGTAATTAGATATCATAGAGTAATTATAAAATTTTTTTTTTTATTTATTTATTTATTCAATTTTCAGCTTCAGCAATGACTTTGGATTTGTAATGATCATATTTCCCAGCTTCTAAATCAGCAAAGAAAGCTTCGAAAGATTTAGTCAATCTATTTGCAGCTTCAACTAATTCATCATCATCATGAGCAGCAGCAATTGTAACTCTTAAGAAGTTTGATTTAACCAAAGTAGATTCGAAATTTAAATCAACAGTCATTTTATTACCAAAAACAACTTCAACACCTTCAACAACAGTCTTATAACGTAACTCAACTAAAACTTTTTCCCAATCTCTAGGATCTGGGAAATATTCTTCCAAATTGACGTAAATAATAACAAACATCCCAGCATCTGGTTCAACAATATCAAATTGTTTATTAGCATATGATTTGGAATCATAAAAAGCTTTTAAGAAAACATCTCTTCTTTGAGTATAATATTTAGCAACTTTTTGGGCCCATTTAAACCAACCTTCTAAACCACCCCAGTTTGAAACAATGTTATTAAATAATAATTGAGAAACACCAGATGGGGCTCTTGTAGAAACAGCAGAATGAAATAAAATTTTTTGAATTAAATATGGATTTGCAGCAATAAAACCTAATCTTAAACCTGGAGCAAATAATTTAGAAAATGTTTCTAATCTAATGACTCTACCACTAGTATCAAGACTCAAATAAGATGGTTTCAATAAAGTGTCAACATATTCTTGAGTACTTAATTCACGAGTAGCATAAACGTTTGGAGTACCATATTTTGGTAAAGAAATATAACCATATGGATCATCTTCAACAATGATGAAATTATGCTTTTCAGCAATGGCATAAATTTTCTTTCTTAATTCAAAAGGTTATCCTAAACCAGTTGGGTTTTGACCAGTTGGAATAGTATATAAAGCTCTTGGTTTAGGCAAATGTTTATATTCTGATTTATCCCAGTTAGTTAACAAATGATCCAAATATTCAGCATCAATACCTGGTTCTTTAGTATTTCTAATGTTTATTTTAACTGGGATAGCAATACCACCATAATTTGATAATGTTGATTTAAAAGGAGTAAATGTAAATTCTTCAACTAAGAAAGTGGAACCTGGATCAGCAATTAGATCAGCAACTTTATGTAAAGAATCACCAGAACCATTAGTGATGATGGTATCCCAATCATCAGTAGCTGGTTTAGCAACAGTTTTTGTTAATTCTTTAGAAAATTTTCTAATTTGTGGGAACCCATTACTCCAAGAATATTGGAACCCATTAGCAATATCAATAATTGAATCATCATCTGTGTAACGATATGTATGGGAAGTATCTTTTTCATTAATTTTATGAGCTTGTTCTTTAACGTTAATATCTTTTTTATTTGTTAATGAAGATCTTTCAGAATAAGATAAATGTTGGAAAGGTTCATTAATTAAATTCAAATGGATACTTTCAACTGGGAAGAAACCTTCATTTGGACAACCACCAGCTAAATGAATTGGTTTTGGATGTCTTGCAAGACCTTCTGGTAAATCCGTAGAAAAAAATGATTCTAATTTTCTTGATTTTGATCTTTCACTAATAAGATCCTTAAATCTATCTTCGAATGAAACTGTCATTATGTATATTTTGATTTAAATGATTTGGGTTTGAATAGCAAAGATGGATAATTTATGATGTTGTGAGGGTTTTTTTGTTGTTTAAATAGTTTTTTAAAAAAAATGGTTATCAATTCATTAATAAACCATTAGATTAGCCTAGCTTACCCTTTTCGGTATACATGAAGTAAGCCACTTAAAACACCTGCAGAAATGGCACCAAAGAATTTTTAGTAGAGAAATGTACTAAAGAGAAAAAGAAAAAGAATTATGGTTAACATATTGGTCAATTGATATTTGCACTCTTTTAATTGAAATTAAAATCTTTTCAATAAGTTTATATTTATCAATATATCATTATTGCGGAATTAAGCACTACAGATTTCCTTCGATGAATTTATTAAATTACAGCCGTTCAAAAAATGTCATTTTATTGTTAATGGGATATCATTTATTGTTATAGTCCTTATAAATGTATCTTTATGACTGTGCTTGATATATTATGATCTGTTACTTATAGTTTATTATTCAATTGAACGTTATATGCCTATCCGATCAATTATGTCATCTTCTTATCTATTACTTTATTGACTTTATTGTTCCAAGTGGGTGGGTGGGAAAAATTAATAATAAAGGTGTCCCGAGAGGAGAATCGAACTGCCGAGTTTTACAAGGGAATATATAATGTCATGCATATAACCACATATATATGCATACAAAGTGTACAAAATGTACACAAAAACAAAGTAATTCAGTATAAAATATATATATAAAGAAATGAAATTCACTAACTTTATGTCCAATATGAAGATTGTGTAAAAGTTTTCAATTAATTAAGCACACAACATAAACCACAACATAAACTACAAACCAAAATGGCATGTCAAATCAGCATTACATCAACCAAATATGAAATGTTGACTTTAGCATTATTTGTTAATTTCTTGCTTTATTTGGACTCTGTTGTTGCTCCAAATACTATTAAATGTGGTTATTTATCTTTATGGTTAACATGTTTGTTTTATAATATTAGGGTCAACGAACAGACATCTGGGTTGTCAATCTTGAGTTCTGTTAATGGGATTGTGGTTTCAATAATTGGTATTATGAACAAAATTCAAGAAATTAAACAAATCAAAGAAAAATTTGAATATGCTATGATTAATGTTGTTAAAGATCAATTCCAAATTGGTACTACAATTGTTGAATATGATGAAGTAACAAATAATATTATTAGATCTTTAAAATTTGAAATCATTTCCCATGTTCTTTTCATTCTGATTATGGTAATTATTCAATGTTTAAATTTTTATTTCTATAAAAAGGAAAGAACTCAACTATCTATATTAAATGGTAAAGAAATTACTGTCACTGTGAATAATAATGGAGAAATTACTAAAATTGAACCTGAATATTTAATTGAACATTTTGAATTCACTTGTGATGCAACTTTTAAAAATTATAAACTGACTAACTATGATGAAGAAAAAATAATTGAGAAAATGAAGGATGAAGTTGTTGAAACTGTTTATGACTATGGTCAAGATGATGAAAGTTTTTTTGATAATTCAATTGATGAAAAAAATTTTCATGGGATGTAACTAGTAGGTTCTTATCAAATTAATCAACAATAATTACAAATTATCAAGCGAAATATAATGCTAAATATTTAATTTTATTAGAATATATATATTTGAAACAATAAGTGTTTAGAAAAGAGTTATCAAAGTATGAAGATACATATACATCACTATAGAATTGTTTTCATGTAAAGTTATTGGATCATTAAAAACGACATATCTTGAAATTAGAAATAAACACATGTGTATGGAAATAAAAGTTATATAATAAAATGTTATTAGAACAGTTAAGTGGTTATAATCTATAGTTGTTTTTTTTTATACGTTGTCACTACATGATCATGCATAAACTTACACATATATGTATTTATCACTCATAAAAATCCCAGTATAATATAATTTAAAAAACAAAAAATACACCCATTAAAGTATAATATTACATTATCACTTCATCAAAACTTAAATATTCATCTTCAATAAACCCATGATGATGATATTCAGCAGTAGCATGCCCAATATTACTGCCAGCAGTAACACTTGGTTTTAATAATCTTGGATCAACATTATCTTCATCCTTTTGTTGAGAATTCTTGACATTTTCATCAATATTATCTTTATTATCGTAATAATTTTGTAATTTTTTATCAAGATCCATGTATTGTAAATTGTCTATAGCTCTTTTAATTAATTCAATACTTATATTATTTAAGATTGAATGAATTGATTCACCTTGAGAAGCTAATTCCAAAGCTCTATTTGTTTCATCTTCATTATGTTCTAATAGCTGTGTTGTTGTAGTAGTAGTTGGTTGTTCTGTTTTTATTTGTTGTGATTCTTTTTGATTTTGAGGTTGTTCATGAGTAAAAATAATATTAAACTCTTCTTTATTTGTTAAATTTTTTGGTTTTTGTAAAATTGGTTTTGATATATTTTTTTGAATTTGTTTTGTCGAAGTTGTAGTTGAATTTTTTGGTTTATAATGAGTAATACTACTATTATCCACAATAATTTCTTTTTTAATTTTTTGAGTTCCACCTCCAGTATTAAATGATTGAAATTGAAATACTCTAATATTTGCTGGAAATTCACAACATAATCCTCTTTTTTCACAACTTTGACAAGTTGGTCTTATACCATCACATTTCTTCTTTTTTTGTCTACATTGTAAACACCCAGTTTGAGTTCTTTGAAATTTTTTTGAATGTTTAACTGGTTTCTTTTTAATCATATTTTTATTTATATTATCATTACAATACGTAATTGATCTTAAACATATCTATTCTATTTATGGGTCTTTACAGTTATATTTATACAAATCACTTTAAAGCCATACATCGATGCCATAGTTAATTATTAATATTATATTTGATTTAAACACAATTCAGGTAACAATACACAATCCAAACAGTGTTAATGGCGGAATTCACCTCATTCTTACTAATAATTTACCGTTGCTTTACTATATTAGGAAATTTAACTGTGGTTGATATTAATGTCAATTTAGTTTAGAATTGTCGGTGTATTTATTTGCAGAATCATGACAGTAACCTTCTGCATTAGGATAAACACCGGGGTATGAAATATATAACAGTATATAATAAAAATCAATGTGAAACATTTATATATTAATATTATAGTTGTATAGTATAGTTGTTTATGATCATACTCTTTGTGTTACTACATTTTTTTTTCTTCAATTTTTTTAACTAGATATACCTCACCTATTAAAAATATAAAACTGTGGAGTCTTTAACAACTATAACTTCAATATGCCTCATGGATGGAATTGGATCAACAAAAATCCACTTCATTTCATCAATTTGTTGATTTGGTGGCCATATTGTTCATCTGTGTGGTGACGAATTATTTCAATCATGAAGGAGTTAATTAAGTGGGTGAGTATACTTTATTTAATAGTCGTGGCTGTATCTGTGGTGAACAGTTATAGGTATGACTAAGAAACACAGTTTAGATTAAACTTTCTATGATATTACTTTAATTGGATTTAAATCCTAATCTTGTGTATTGTGTAATCTCGATTCTTAACGCGATCTGACTTTTAAATATCATCATTAAGATATTTTACATATTTCTGCATCATTAAACAACTTAATCTGATTAAAAATGTATTTATTAGCGCAACATAGATTTCTTACAAAATTATAAGGATTTTTAACTCATTGATCTATATATTAGATCTAAATATGTACAGAAATTATTATGAAAAGAAACATGTTCAACGACCCAAGTTCAATAACAAACTATTATTTGCAGAACCAGCACTAGAATCTCCACCAGTAGAACCATTTGGTAAATAAGTAACATTTGAAGAATTTGCTAAAGTTGCTGCAATATCTTTTGAAGCTTCAATTCTTCTAATTAATAATAACCCATCACCAGCTTTATCTAAAGCTTTTGAAATATAATCAGCAGCTTCAGCTTCACCTTCAGCTCTAATAACATTAGCTTGTCTTTCTTGTTCAGCTTTTTCAACAACGAATTTAGCTCTTTCAGCATCTTGTTGAGCAATTTGTTTTTGTTCAACAGCTTTAGTAAATTCTCTACCAAAAGTTAAATGAGTAATTGAAACATCTTCTAATTTAATATTAAATTCATTTGCTCTTTGACTTAATTCTTGTCTAATTCTTTGAGAAACGACTTCTCTTTGAGTAATTAATTCTGCAGCATCAAATTGAGCAACAATTGATTTTAAAACTTCATTACCAATTGATGGTAAAACACGTTCATCATAATCCAAACCTAAAGAAGTATAAATATGTGGTAAATTTGGAACATCAGGACGATGTAAAACTCTTAAAGTTAAAGAAACCATTTGTAAATCTTTTGTACCAGTATTTGAAGAAATTGAACGAGGTCTTGTACGAACATCAAATATAACAGCTCTTTGTAACCAAGGAATTAAGAAATGAGTACCTTCACCAATAACTTTATTTTGCACACCATTTAATCTATCAAAAATAACAGCTCTTGAACCACCTTTAACATCATACATTGAATATTGGGCAGTTGTGATTGCTATACCAGCAGGGATGGCAATTTCTAAAAAAAAAGGTTAATAATACAATCCTCTAAGAAGAAAAAAAAAACCAATATACTTGACAAAACTTCAGCAGCTTTAGCAGACATTATGAATTATTCAATTGATTATAATTCTTTATTTTTTATGTTTAAATTTGTTGTTTTACTTGTTCAATTTTTATTTTCAGTGGCAAAAAATTTGATTTTAATGAACCGACATCAAATGACAGTAAGAAAGAAATAACAAAACAACAACAACAACAACAACAACAACAACAACAACAGAAGAAGATGAAGATATAAAAGATACAACAATAAATATGAGCACTAAAAGATTAATGAAAGAATATTCAAAAATACAAAAGGAAATAGGAGTCAATGAAGAATATCAGGATATTTTAAGTTTAGAACCATTAGAAGATTTATACAATTGGAATGCAACTATAAAAGGTCCTTTAAATACTCCATTCAATGGAGGTGTTTGGGATTTATCAATTAAAATTCCAAAAGAATATCCTTCAAAACCTCCAAAAATTTCTTTTAAAAATAAAATTTGTCATCCAAATGTTAATTTTAAGGTATTTATATCTATTTTATATATATGTTTTTTTAACTAACGCGTTTAGACTGGGGAAATTTGTTTAGATATATTACAATCACAATGGACTCCAGCTTGGAATTTATGTTCATCTTTAGTGGCTATTGTACTTCTCCTTCATGATCCTGAACCAAATAGTCCTTTAAATGTTGATATTTCAAATTTATTAAAAAATGGAGATATTAAAGCTTATAATGGATTAATTAAATATTATACTATAAAATACGCAACGATATAATACTATATAAATTAATGCATAAAAATTGTTTATTTATTCCAGTAAAAATAAACATAAGAATATATAAAAAAAAAAGACCACAAATATACCCAAATCATAAAACATATAAAATTAAATTAACCCCCCAAACTCAACTCCTTTATTTCTTTCTGAAATATTTGATAAATTCATCAACTTCTTTTTCCCAACCTTCTAATTCACGTTGTTCTTTTGGTGGTTGATCGGATTGAACTCTGATTTGTCTTGGTTTTAATCTAACTTCATTACCTGGTGGTGGTGGTGGTTGAAAAGGTTTTGGCATTTGAGGATGATCATAAACATAATATTCAAGCATAAATGGTTCTGCATTTTTGATACGATTGCTTCTAATCAATCTAAGTTGTTCTTTAACTGGTGTTAATAATGGTTTAAACCCTTCTGAACAAATAACATCAACTTGTAATGCAGTTAATTCAATATTTTTTGTATCTGGAACTTTTGGAACATTATATAATGGAGTTTTTTTTATTTTAGGTGAATATGATGATGATGACGATAATTGTTTTTGTGTTGATTTCTTTTTATTGATATTTGATGTATTTGTTGATGCTGTTGAAACTGATTCTGAATCGGTTGATGTTGTTGTTGTGGATGCTTCTTTTGTTTGTTGTTCCTTTTGATCTTTATTTAACTTCTTTTGAGCTTCTTCTGGTACTGGTGCAGTTGTTGTTGAATGGAATCTTTTAGCAACACTTAACACTCTAGAGCTCCTTCTTAACATGATTATTATATCTTAATTCTTATAATTAAATTATTAAAATTTATTATTTCTTATCGATTTTCTCCTTAAATTTTTCTCCACCAATTTCTAAATTCCAAAAAAGTCATTTGATCATAAGAAATTTCCACAGAATTTTTTTGGTTCCAAATTCACCCGAGTAAAGTTATTTTTCCTAATGAGGTAATTAGTAAAGGCGGGTAAAGCCTTGTTGATTATAAATCAAGTCATGTGATATTATTATTAATACATTATATAATCAGCTTGAATTATTATTAATTGTTTACGTAATGAGCGGGTTACTTTCAATTTCTCTTAAAATATTAATACACTGGAAAATAGTGAATAATATACAGCGGCTAACAATTTAACATTATAAATATAACCATTGAAGAACAATATTGAGGTAATAATATACCAAATTATTAGTTGAGTTTATCACTAGTTGCACAATATGGAAGTTTTTAAACAGAAACTAAGGCCTCAGAATCATCATAATGAATTTGAAGATGAACATATACATCACAGTCATAATCAGCATATTCATGAATCTCATGAACATTACCACATAGATGAAGATGATCAAGAACATAATGTTTTTTCTTTTGATCTGCCCATGATTTCATTTATTTCTCATACAGCTAAAAGACATAAAGCACTGTTAAAATTATTAGGATTAAAATCTTCAAATAATGAGAACAACACTAAACAGAAATCTATTCAAGATATTTTCATCATAATGTGTTCAATTATTGATCCAATGACACAACCAGTTGAAGATGGTAATATTGTTGTTTCAATTGATTTAGTTTCTGATTTAATAATTGCATTAACTTTTAATTCTAAATCACCAATTCCAGTTTATGACTTAAGTTTATCAATTTATCAAATCTTATATTCAATTCTTAATCTATTAAATTGTTCAGATGAAATAACTTTAAGATCTTTAAATAATTCTGATTTAAAAGTGGATTGGAGAATTAGATTAAATGAATGGACTCCTCATGGTTTAAATGATCAAGATTTAAGATTATTATATATGATATGTTGTACTTGTATTTATACCATTTATAAGTTATATTCAAGAGAGAATTATAATGATAATGATAATAATGATAATGAAAATAATAATGATATATGTTTAAATCCATTTTTAAGAAATTTTATAAAACTTTGGAAAATTTTTACAAATTTAGTATTATTAGGATTAGAAGTTGATAGAAGAGTTGAATCTGATCCAAAACAATCTACACCAAATATTGTTAAACAAGTTATTAGAGGTTCAAGTGCTGTTCGTTATATCTTGGCTATGATTTTAAATAATGAAGTTGATGATAGATTTCATGATTTAAATCATGTTAATATTTTGGATTTTTTATCACCATATGGTAGAAGAAATGGATCTGGGTCATTACGTGCAGATGTACGATGGTATATTGGTGCTATGCTTGCTCTTGGTACTGATTTAAAAGAAGTTGTTGAAATTTTAATAGATTTAGAACCTGGTGATCGTTATGATGAAGATGTTAAATATATGTTTGATTATGAATATGAAGATTTCCATCACTTTGAATTATTTGGTGATGAATATGCTGATGGTGGAATGTATGAAGATGATGATGAACCAATAATTTATGAAGATGCTGAAGGTAATTTTCATAGAGTTGTTAAACCTCGTTGTACATGTCAATTCTTTGATGAAGATGAAGAATTAAATGAACAAAATGATAATAATAATACTAATAATAATAATAATAATACAGATGAATTATATCAACATTCTGAATTACCTCAAGATGATGGTATTGCTGTTAGATCTGATCCTGATATTGAATTTGATGAATATGGACGAGATTGGAGAGATATTCCAAGAGAAGGTAATATCTTTTTTAATACTGAATTAAAATTAAATGATTCTAATTGTTATAAATGGGGTGAATTAATTCAAATTTTTGAAGAAATGAGTAATGAACCAATTGATGATAAAAAAGCTCAATTTGCTATAAATACTGTTGCAAGAGCTGTTAAACAAGAATTTGAAGAAGAAATTACAAAATCAGTTCAAAGTAATACAAAATTAAAACCAATAGAAAATATTGATGATGATGATGAAGATGATGTACCATTTGATAAAGTTACACCTGATAAAATTTATTATACTTGGGGTTTAAATGGATTATTTGAACTTATAATGACATATAATCCAAATGCATCATATGCAATGCTTGATGAAATGTTTATGGCTCATGGATATAGACGTGTTTTAATTTGGTTTATTACTCATATGCCATTATCATTACATTTAATGAATTATGTTTATGAATTATTAATTGGTTCTCGTGGAGATGTACCTGGACGTGATCAACAATTTATATTCTCAAGACAAGGTTCTTTAGTATTAAGTGATGTTGAAAGATCCATGTTATTACATGAATTTTTAAATAATTGTTTAATTTATTTATCAAGAAATTATGATGCTTATAAAAATTCAGGAGAAAATAATGAAACTACAAATGGTTCAGATTTTGATAAATGTATTAAGATTATTAAATTGATTTGTTTAATGATTAATATGTTACTTGAAGCAAAATATATTGATTTAGAAGAATATAAAGTTGAATTATCAAGTATGTTTATTAATTGGATTGGAATTGTTCCAGAAACTCGTGAATTATTTTTTAAATTAAAACAATTACATACAACAGGAGAGTATGAAAACCTTAATTCAAAATCAATTGTAAATCTTAAAGATCAACATATGATAGACAATTTTGAACAACATTCACAAACATCATTTTTAAAAAATTCAGAATTACCTTCAATTGAATCTTCAGAAATAATAATTAAACCAGAAATTAAAAAATTTAATGAATCATTAAAAATTTCATTAACTAATGTTGTTAAAAAATTAGATAATGGTGCATTATTTTTTCAACCATTTTTTGATTTTATTCAATTAGATGATGATACGAATAAAAATGAAAAAAATGAAAAAAATGTTGATGAATTTTTACACATTGGGAATTTCAAACATGAAAATGCAAATTCAAATAAAAAAACGCTTACATACATAAAAGGTGATGTTATTACGAAACAATATGATGTTGAATATGAACATGAAAAAATTGAACAAGTTCTATTAGATGGTGATGAGGAATAAAACATAGATATAATACATATTATAAAAACAAATAATTAATATATTGTACTAGTATACATATTGTAAAAACAGATATAAAAAACAAACAGATGGTATAATATAAGATTTCTTAATTTTTCTTTAAATTCCACCATTTTTTTTTGGTATTAGTTGATTTATCTTTAATTTCTTCATCATTTTTTAAAAAAGAATCTTCCATTTCAATATCTCTTTCATCTTCACTTGAAGTTTTTTCTTTATTTTTAAATCCTTTATTAACAGGGATTTTAACTTTCCAAAAAATAATACCAGGATGGAAAGGTATTAAAGTTAAACAAGTTAATCCCATCATTAAAGCATCTAAAATCATAAAATAAATTTCATGAACAATTAAAAATCCTGTCCAACCTTCAGCTAATTCAATAACTCTATAAATACATCTAACAAAAACAAATAACACTGTAATAAAAACAATTATAGGATACCATTGGAAAAGTTTTCTTGATCTTAATTCAATATATTTTGGATTAAATGAACTTTCATTAGCTTGATAACGTTTTGTACCATAACCAATACTCCAAAAAAATTGTAAAAATAAAAAAATATAAATTGACATTGAAAAAACTTGGAAAGCTAAACCTGCAACCATAACATGAGTACCAGGATCTGGAGATTCTGAAATTGTTAAAGCAGTAGCAGCAAGACCACCCCCAGCAGCTTGAATAACTAATGAAATTATATCACAAACAATGAAAATATATGAATAAAACATTGTATTTAATAAAGCAAATTTAGAACCATAAATTACAATGAATTGACAAAGAATATAATAAATCCCACCCATAATAAAACATGGTGCAATTGTTAAACAAATAATTTGATCTAAAAATGGATCTAAAGCAGTAACTTTATTATTTGAAATTGTACGACCAATATATCCAGCCATTTCTAATACACAACCACAACTAAATGCAATACCAAACCACCATTGTTTTGTTAAAATCCCTAAAATTATATGAAATATTAAAAAAACTCCAAATGCAATTGTCATTGTTAAATTTCCTCCAAATGAAGGAACCATACCATATAAATTATCTTGATCAATTAAAGCCGAAATTGTTGCTGATGCTTGAGCAGCAGCAACAGAAGCTGATTCTATAACTTTTGAAGCGGTTGCAGTTTGTAATACTTGTTCATTAGATAATAGTTGAATAGAAGCACTAGCATAAGCTGCTGTTTTTGAATTTCCAACCACATATTCAGGTTTTGTAGCAGTTTGTAAAACCGATACTGCAGAACTTACTTTTATTGCAAGTGATGTTATTTCTGGAAGATAGTTTTCTAAACTAGAGGACATTATAAATTGTCTTTTTTCCAGTAAATGAATAAATTAATGATTATAAATAAAATTGAATATATAATTCATCAATTTTTACAACATTAGGGAAATTCCTTGTTTTTATACCACTAAAGGCGAGGTAATGTAAGAATATGTACGCTAATGTATCTTCTGCATTTTTGTACACATTCTCATACATTGGAATACATTTGGATAGTCAATTACGAGGCTTTAAAGACTGTGGTTTACTTTTGGTATTACTTGATACTATGTGTTTGGATAGTCAATTATGAGGTTTTAGGGTTGTAAAGATTGTATGAATAGCAGTAATGATAATTTTAATATGTGTCAAATAAAGGTTCTGATTATAAAATTAATATTTTTTAGTTATTTAATGGAGTGTAATAAGTATACTGGGTTTAATCGGGGTTTAATATTTATATTCATATATTCAATAATATTATAAAATTACAGTCATCTTTAGTATTAATAGTAGTTTCAATCACTAATATAAAGAGTAAGATTTCCAAAAGTAAAACTTGAACCGACCGGTGATTTCGCGAGTCTTTTATTTTTGATCTACAAATTGATGTTAACTGTGTATATGATAGAAGATGAATTTCCATGTTTAGTGTTTTTCTTTAATTGATGATCTGTTATGGCGAATGTAGATCTGATGTTTCAGAGAAAATATGAACATGTTTGTCATTCAGATCAGAGTGGAAAATCCAAATTTCAACATACTTGATCAGATTTACCTTGACTATGCTCACGGCTGATTGTAACACTTGGTCTCATTACAAAGATCATAGTTCATAAATAGATTCCCATATATTAAATTTATATTATTAAAAAATAAAAAGTGTTCTCGTAAATTTTATTTGTGTGTATAGTGTTTTTCATAAAGTCATTATTTGTATTAGTATATTAAAAAGCTAGAAATAGAAGTGAAGCGAGTGAATATTAAGTTAGGATCGTAGTTCATTGGTTGTATATCAAAACAGACTGTATAGTCTTGGTGATTGTGTATAATTGGTAAACACCTTCATAAGAATGGGATATCTTTTCTTCTTTCACTAATGATGGATCTGTGACTGGAGTAATAGATGAAGAAGACAAGGGCAAAAATGTAAACAAATAGCATCATGGTTTATAAATGATTTGTACTAGTTGAAATTTTGTAATTATTAATTATTGTAGAACACTTTTTTATAAGTGATACCAAATTATGAAAATAATTATTTCAACTCCATGGTGGGCCATCATTGGTCTTTATAAATCATTACTACAAACATCTCAATTCCCATAATAACCTGCAACCTTTTTGCTCTCTTCAAATTAGAACAATATAATTTAGACATTTTTAGAGAGGAAAAAAAGTCGCGCAATGTGGGCCCGAATGTACTTTTATGTATGTTAAATGTATTAAATATGCACTAATTAGAGCAAAATATGCAAAGATATGTATTATAATGCTTGTTAATGCTTCTTATGGATCTACTAAAGCAACTTTTTATTACCTGGAAAAAAAATCCATAGGGCCCTGAAATAACCTATGTAGCCGAACATTGATCGTTAGTTTGGAACCTCGTGATTCAATCTTTATTGTCTCAGTGTTGTACTAACATGAACAAAAATGTTTATTATTGTTATATATATGTTTATTATTATTATATATATTATTATATACATGTTTATTGCTTTACAATATATTACTAAGCAAATACCAAATTTCAAAAACGGAAATCAGTTAAATGGCAATCTCGGGTTTCTTTTTTATGCATTAAGAAATAAATTATGCATCTAATTAAAGTTTGTTATGCATAAAAACAATAATAAGTAACCAAGGAAAGAACGGCTTTTACATATAAAAAACATAAACAAAATAATATAAATTTATTTCTTATCTTCAAGATAACTAGAAACTGTAGTTGTTGGCATATCATTATTACTCTTGAAAAAACAATAACTATCTAATAATTCTTGATATGATTTAGAATTAATTGTTGGTTTCCCACGACTTTTAATATCTTTTAAATTAACGGATGGAATAGATTGTGGTAATGGAACGGCTGGATCAATTGAATCTGAATCAACGGAATTAGTTGTAATTGATGAATCAGTAAAATTATTAATATGATTCTTACTATATCTATTCCCATCACGAGAAAATAAAACATTTTCTTTATAATTTAATAAATTAATATTTGAATTATCAGAAAATAAACTTAATTTTTCAACACCATCTAATAATTTATCTGTTTCAATTGGATTTATAAATGGACTTAAATCATTAAAATTTGGTGTTTTAAGTAAATCTGGATTTTTTAATATTTTTGGTGTAGCTGGTGAATCAATTGAAAGATTTTGATGATCATTATTATAATCATTAAAATATGCACTTTGTGTTAATGCTGGTGAAGGGGTTGGAATTGTTTCTGAAGTTGTAGAAGTATCTTTATTATCAAAATAATCATTAAGTAATTGTCTATTATGTTCACTATTAAATCTTCTTTTTTTTTCCTTTTTAACTAAAATTTCATAATTTTTAAAATCATTATTATCCCAAACTTCATTACAACCCCCATATTTATATCTAATACAAAATAATATCTTTAATTGTTGTTGTTTTTTAAAATTTGTTAAATTTATTCTAAATTCAAATCTATCATATTGAGATCTTTTTAAAATTTTTGGAATTTCACTAACAAATTTTCCTTCAACTTCAACAACAGTTCTCCATTGATCAAATGTATATCGTACATGAACTTCTTTTTCAAATGATAAATTCTTAACTGCAATATGTCCAATAATTGCTGTATTTGATTCATTAATTCGAATCATTTCTAAAAAAACTGGACTTTTGTTAAAAAATTTCTCATTATATTTAATCTTCCCAAAATTAGCACATTCTAAATCCCATAAAACAATATTATCATCATCATCATCATCATCATCATCATCATCATCATAATCATCATCATAATCTTCCGATTCTTCATCAGAAGTATCAAAACATCCATCAATACTAAACCCACCACCACCACGATTCAATCTAATATCAAACATATCATCACCAAATCTAGGTAATCCTTTATCACTTTTACCACGAAGTACAGGAGATGTATCAGCACTAACGGCAGTTGGTCTATCACGACGATTAAAATACCGAACATCAACTTCTTGACCAAAATGAACAGATTTATTATAAGTTGGAGTAGTTGGCATTGATTTTGAATTCCCATTAGTCATACAATTTAATTTTAAATTTGATTTAACTAATTCACCAGATTTTTTACGTACTAATTTTGGTTTATATGAAGGTGTTGAACAACCACTTTCTATTGGTGAATCTATAGATGATTCTGAATGTCTTTTTTTATGTAAAAATGCTAAAGATAATGGAACTGGTGAACCAGGTGATGTATTAATATTATTAACTGTAGCATATTTTGATCCAAACACAATACTTGATGTTGAGTTTGCTCTCTTTAAGGGAGAAACTTGTTCGGGTGTGTCACACATGATCTAAAGAATTGTTAATGATGTAATTAAAAAGATTTAAAATACTAACCTTAACAATCTAAACCTCCTTGATTAAACAATCAATAATCAATTTTAAAAAAAAACCCTCTTGTTGATATTATTTATATAAATCTGACTAAAACTTTTTTTATTTTAGTTATGTTTTCCCTTGTTTGAATTTATAATTTGGCGCGTCTTACTAAAAAGGACTCCTGTGTAAAGATATGTATATAGTACATATAACTGCATAATGTTACATATCAGTACATTTACAAATTATTTTAAAAATTTATAATAAAAACATTAAATAATTATCTATTATATCCAATTTCCCATTATCCTTTATAGCCTTATATAGTATTTCTCTTTTTTTTTACTAGTCTTTTCACTTCTTATCAAAATTATCAAAATTGTAAACACGAACAACTCCATTATCATCACCACTTGCAAAACTAGAATCACCAAGACCAACACATGTAACAGCACTTGTATGACCAGCAAAAGTTTTAATACATTTCCCACTTTGTAAATCCCAAACTTTAACAAAACGATCATGTGCACCACTAACAATACGAAATGTATCAGCTGCAATATCCCAAATACCTTCAACATGACCAAATTGTGTACGAACACATTTCCCAGTTTTAACATCCCATAATTTAATGGTATTATCTAAAGATGCAGTCAAAATATATTGTGGATAACTACGAACTGGATCCATATAATCAACATATCCAAATTCACCATTTTCATCAGCTTCTTCTTCTTCTTCTTGAGATTCTTCTTCATCAGATCCATTATCATCTAAAACATCTTTTTCTAATTCATAATCACTTGCTATTGTTAATGGAATAACTTTTTGAACTTGTGCAATATGACCTTTAAAAATTTTTAAGGGACGATTATCTCTTAAATCCCACATTCTAACTGTACAATCATCACTTGCTGTAAAAACAGTTAAAGATTTTGGATGAATTTTAACACAATTAACTGGTTCTGTATGACCTCTTAAAGCATAACAAGTTCTTGTTTCAACATTCCAAACTTTAACAGTCTTATCTGCAGATCCACTAACAATGAATTTTTTATAAAAATCAACACTTAAAACTGCATCTGTATGACCTCTATAAGTTGAAATACATTGACCTGTATGATAATTCCAAACTTTTATAGTAGAATCAAAAGATCCAGTAATTAATTTTTGTTCATCAAATGTTAAAGTTTTAACACCTTTTGTATGAGATTCTAAAGTTTTTAATAATTCACCTGTATTTATATCCCAAATTTTAACAGTTGTATCATAAGAACCAGTAAATAAATATTTATAATCATATTTTAAAGTTAAAATACCATCACTATGACCTTTAATTTCTTTCATTGTATAAATTCCTTTTCTCCAATTTCTTTCAACTTTAAATCTTTCAGAATAAACAGTTTTCCAAGGTCTTGTTTTTCTTTGACCTCTTTCAACAGTTTGATTCGATAATCTTCTTCTTTTAAAAGAACGAACTGGTGTAACAACAGCAGAACTATTATAATGTGGTAAAGGTTGTGGATATTGATCACTAGTAGTAGTAGTAGTAGTAGTAACTACTTGTTCATTTTCTGAAACTTCAGTTAAATGTTGTTCTTGATGTTGTAAATGTTCTTGAATTTGTTGTAATTGTTGAGGTGATTGGTTTTGTAAAGGTGATGAAGAAGTTGTAATAGGTTCAACATATTCTCTAGCTCTTTTCATATGCATTAAAGGTAAACCCCAACCACAATTTGGACATTTTCTATCAATATGTTGTTCACACATATGATGCCAAACACGATCATCATCAGCTTGTCTTTGCCAATTTTTAGAAACTTGTGCAGCATTGCAAAGAGAAGCACAATCTAAATAACATAAAATTTTTAAAGATAATTCCACTGGTAAAGTTGATATAAAATCTATTCTAATTAAAGATTGAACTTCTTGAGCAATAAAAGATAATTGAGGAAAACAACATTGAGTTAAAATACCTTGTAAAATTAAATTTCTTGTAAAATTATTTGAAGATGAAAAACTTGACCAAATATTATTAACAGCTTCTTGATCTTTATGTGGTAATTTTTCTAAATTTTTTTGTATTTCAGTCATTTTCAATTCATCACTTTGTTTATTACATTTCACATCTGGATTATGACGATAACAATATTTATGATAATTATCAGCAGGAATTAAAGACGTGTCCATACTCAACACTGGGGTAGAATCATCATCAACTTCTCTAATTCTTTTAGCAGATTCTTGTTTATCACCAGCAGCACTTTGAGGCTTACAACTGTTTGATAAATTCATCTTTGTTTATTTTCTTTCTATAACTATTGAGAAAAAAGTAAAATTCTTTCAAGATGTTCTTTTGTTTATCTATTTAATTCATCAAGTTGTGTGTTTGGTTCTTTAGATGGTTTTTAATCTTTTAAAAAGAAAAAATGGTGCGCCACACTTGAGATGAACCGAATAAAAATGACAGAATGCGGTGTATGCAGCCTGATGTAGGGATTATGTATTGGTGTTCGGATGTCCGTTTTCCCAATTCATGTGATATTCACGTGCTAAGCAATATATCTTTGAAATCCAAATATAAGTAAATTAATATTTAAATTTAAATAGTACAATTGTATTAATAAAAAGAATATGATATTGTTCAATCAGTGGAAAGGTTATTGTTTGGGAAGAGATAGTTTCTTCTCCCCACTCCATCAGCATAAGGATGATCCACTAATAACAAATGGTTTTGATCAATTTAATTGGACTGATAAAAATATAAGTTTTAATTCAGATGGAGAATTATTTAAAACAATTGGCTCAAATAATGTCACTATTCAAGAAAATACACTAACGTTAAGCAATGATGACGTCAACAAAAGGTTGGAACAAGCTGAAACTAATGCAAAGAAGAAGAAATCAAAAAAAATCACTAGAGCTAAAGCAAAAAGAATGAAAGAAAATGGGTATAATGAAGATGATGATGATGGATATTTCATTAAACCAAATGTGTTAAGAGTTCAGGTTTTAAACAAATTATATGATTCTATTATTAAATTATTTAATCCCAATACTTCAAATTTACATCCATATGATAAAATTTTACAATTTTTTGATATTTCTGTTTATAAAGAAGATATAGATAATTTAAAAGATTCAGAATGGTTAAATGATAATAATATTTCTTATATATATGAGTTTTTGGAAAGATATCAATTAAATATTAAAGATCAACCAAAAATTGTATCAAATTCAATTATACTTTTACGTCCTTCAATGGTTTATCTTTTAGCTAATACTCCAAATCCACAAGATTTAAAAGGTGTTATACCAGAATTAGAAAAAGCTAAATTTATCTTTATGCCAATTAATGATGCTGATGATGTTGAAACTGTTGGTGATGGTAGTCATTGGTCATTAGTTTTGATCAATATGGTGCAAAATTATGCACATATGTATGATACAATGGCAAATTGTAATGAAGATGAAGCAAAACAAGTTATTACACAGTTGGAATTATATTTAGATAAGACTAAAAAAAATCAAAAATTTATAATAAAAGAAATTGATACCCCACAACAAATTAATGGATGTGATTGTGGCATATTAGTTTCACAAATTTCAAGTTTACTTTTAAGCAGAATGTTAAATTTAAAATATTTAGAAGAGAATCCATTAGATTTAACTTTACAATCTGTTAAAATTTCAGCTATTGAAGGTAGAATATCTGTGTTGGATACAATTTATCAACAACTAAAAGAAAAAAATGTTGATGATGAATAATACACTTACTGCATAATTAATACACATATCTAATGACCGTGTTTGAGGCTGGTGTAGTTGAATCTAGTAGTACAACCGTAATCTGGAAATTTCTTGGGATTTTTAAAAAAAAAAATGTGTCAAACTGTAATCTATAGCATCTAATTGAGTTTAATTATTTTTAAAATTGTGTCATTTATAAAGTTATTACTAAATACTATTGGAAACAAAGTTTATAAACAAAATTATTCTATTGTTCAGTGCACACCATATTCGATTTTCTAGAAGATCACTATGTATGATTTAAAGTTTTTTTTGCACTAGCCACTGAATATTATTATTGTGGCGCATTGTATGAGATTAAAGGATATTATTTTCCAGTTTGTTGTATTTAGTGTGTCTAATGTATACTGTGGTTCAATTAGTTTGATAAGGACTGTGTTATTATCAATTATGGAATGTTCTTAAATGTTCCTTCAAGTATTTTAATTTCCTTGGTTCTATTTAGGAATTTTTTTTACCTAGAATGGTTCTACAATGGAGTTATTAATACAGCAAATAGTATAGAACAAGTAAATGGGCAGAATATTCGTAATATTGAGTGTAATTTGTGAATATAGTTGGGGTAATGATTATATTCATTGTTTCCGCATGAATATAAGGATTAGATCTGACCAGATCTTATTAGGTGTCATAATAAATTTGATGAATCTGGATTTATTACTACCAAACGCTCAATTTGAGGTATTGAAGTATTACATAATCCCCCAGTTCAATTTATATTCCTATATCTTATAAGATGCTTAACTTTATGCTGTATTTGTATGGCTTAAGTTAACCTGATTTTGGATACTCGATCATCCGCTTTTTTTCCAATTAGAACCAAAACCTTGTAAATTTAAATATTATTAATTTGATACATTCTAATTCCAATATCAGACAAGATAACTCATTTCTTGCAATGTCGAAGTTTAAGCCATATTTGTTCATGATGTGTCAAATATGAAATCTCATGAAATATGCATAATCTAAACTTATGCAACTTCCATCTCTAGAATTGTGATACTTATATATAACCCTAATGTTAAAAGTTTCAGTCTTACAGTTCTTTTATCACTACCTTATTGCTTGGATTTTGTCATGCTTGAATTTATAAAACAACTTTTCAGTAATTGTAATCCCTCTCTCAATATCATCAGTATAATCATAATAATCTTTTACAACTCGACTCAATTCTATCAATAGATCCATAAATACTTGAATTAGGTAGTACATAAATCATATTGATGAAGCACATAGTTTTTTGCAAATTATTTAAAAATGGATGATGAGTTTAACCAGAATATAACGGAATCAATGTTGTTAGAGTTTTGTAAATAAATTGAACTGAATTAATGTCATTAGGAAAATCTTTTATATTAACCTTCAGATCTTAATGCTTCATTGGTCAATTCAAAACAACAATCTAAAACTTTAGAAACATATATTTTATTGACATATTAAATATTCATCACATCAAAATACCACCAGTTTTTGATGTTTGTTCAAACAAGAAATCAACCCACAAGGGCCACCGATAATTACTACAGTCATTGTTTAAGCTTTGAACAGCTGATTGATTTCATGTTTATAATGGTTTTAACAATAGAATACTAACCGGAAATGACTCTCTAAGGAAATAGAAAATTTAAAAGATTAAGTTATATATAAGAATATTGTGTTACATTATGGTGAACGTTTGGATTAATTTCTATAATTAAATAATTAACAATATGTACTTTTATGCATCAGAGAAATATAAGTTACAAATGTAAAGAGCATAAATGACTAAGTATCATATGATAAATTCATTAGTCAAACACTTTTCAACTATTTTCTTTTTTAACTTTGGTTTTCTAATATCTAGGCAAATACTAGTAGCCATCAAGTTCAATATTATGACCGATAACTCAGATTAAATACACCCGAATATCACCCTTTTGAATCTTTAGTACAAGTTATCATTCGTTGTTAAAAGAACAAAAACCACCAGCTATTAAACATCATGACACTAAACATAAGACCCCAGTCTATACACTTTTTCCCCTGTTTTCTCTAGTTACAAAACCATTAACTATTCTACACCTGGGGATACCGGTCTCTAAAATGTAACAGGAATCTGTACCCAGACGCAACCAATGTTAAAACACTTCTTGTACACACAAAAGAACCAATAAGGGCTTGTTACCATGCACTTTCATGCCCAGTAACTCAAAAACATCACTCTACAAAGTTTTCTTTTGAACTCCATTAAAGTAAATCTTATTAATTGAACAACCGAAAGAATAATCCCCATTAAAATCATGATGTTTTACACTTGAATCCAAACCAAATTTTCTCTAAATAATCAAATGTAAATTTTGTATCATCTTCATCCAATTTTACCTTTTTATTTTACTAAATTTCTACTCATTTTTATAAGTTTTCTACTTATCTGGTCGGATTTATTTACACAGGGTATAAAAGAAGTAAATTTCCCACTAAAAAATTCACGATACAATCTTATCAAAACAATCTTTAACAGATTAAAAAATAAATAAAATAAATAAAATAAATAAAATAAATAAAATAAAACAATGAAGTTTTCAGTTTTATTTTCCATTGCTTATGCTTTGGCTAATGCTAATGCAATCCAATTATTTGGTCGTCCTCAAAAGAAAGATGCTGCAATTAATGCCAGAACCTTAATTTCTAGAGAATCTTTAGCTAATTTAAATACTATTTATCAAGATGGTGATGTTGCTGGTTTACCTGTTTCTTTTATTGAATATTATGCAGATTGTGGTGATGGTGATCCATATATTTTAGCTATTGATATGGCAACTTCTTTTAAAAACATTAGAAAAGGATCCCCATATTCTTTAACTATTAGAGTTGGAGATCATGGTCCATTAGAAGATGTTAATAGAGAATATCCAGGTGGTCGTCCAAAATCCGTTTCTGGATCTCCAAGAATTAATTTAAGAGGTGAATTTGTTCCTGTTCCTGAAGAAGATTTAGATAAGGTTGAAGAATGTTTTTTGAAAAGACATAAAGATGCTTCTTGGTGGTTACCAGGTAATCCAATTCATTCATCAAAATTTATCCAATTTAAAGTTCATGATGCTTATTTCTTAGGTGGATTTGGTGATATTGCTTATATTGGTAATATTGATGATGAATTATATCATAAATCTAAAGTTGCTGATGATATTATTGAAGGTGAAATTAATCCTTCTGTTACTCAATATGAAGGTGAAGGTGATAAAGATTGGATGTTACAAGCTTATATGACTGCTAAGGATGTTGTTGATCGTAAGAATGAATTTACTAATAAAGTAAACTCTCAAATTACATTTTTAAAAAATGCAATTAAAGGAGAACAATTAGAAAATGATATTGAATTAGATTTATCTGAAGAAGAATCTCCAAAAATTAAAGAAATTTTTCAAAAAAATTTAATTAAAAGAGATGGTTTTGAAACTAATGTTGTTTCTTTAAAAGAAGTTACTAAAGAACAATTAACTGAATTAATTTCCGAATTAGAATCTTTAAAACAACAAGTTTCATCATTTGCTGAATCAGTTTATTCAAAATTAACTAAAGAACCTGTTGAAAAAAATGCTCATAAATTAGGTAAAGTTGATCCAGAAAAAGTTCGTAAAGTTACAAATAAATTTTTATTATCATTACCAGCTGATCATATTTTTTCAAGAGCAAAAGTTTTTTTACATTTCCATCCACATTTAACTATGGATGATGTTCCAGATGAATATAAACAAGGTACTATTTCAACTTTTAACTTCCGTACTTTTGGTTTTAAATCTGGTGTTTATAATGCTGAAGAATGGTTTAAAGCTCATGGTATTGAACAAGTTCCAAAAGAAGCTGAACATAATGTTTATGTTGTTAAGGAGCATCCAAAGACTGGGTTCACTTCTCATGGTTACAACCATCATGGTTTATTCTGATTCAATTCTAAATATTTTTTGATATGATTATTTTCTTTTTTTATAGGTTTTTGTGATACGGTGTTTTTATTTTGGAATTATGTATGACTTTTTATTCAATATACATTACAATTTTAGCTCTTTTCTTTTCTAGACACCTAAAACATGACCTTCACCTTGGAATGTAGAACCTCTTCTTGAAGTAGTTTCTTCAGTTGATGGGATACCACTAGCTAAAGTAGAACTAACAGAAACAGTTGAAGGTTCAAATAATGAAACATATTCATCTTGGGTTCTAATATATTTAGCATCAACTTCTTTATAATATTTAAAGATTGTTGGGATTTTATCAATTAATGGTTCCAATTTATCTTCAATCCATTCAATAATTTTTGATGGTGGTGCTAATTTATTTAAATAACCAAAACCTAATGAATAACCAATTAATAACCCAGATAAATGACCTAAGAAACTTGAGCCTGGAACAAAAATACCAATCAAAACTAATGGAATAAATGGAGTGTATAAAGTTGGTAAAGCCCAAGTTGGTGTACTAAAAGCTGTGTTAGTAAGAAAATTTAACAAAAGTTGATTAGTGTAGTTACATTTGAAAAGTTGGTTTGATTAAACTTTCTTTTAATGCATAAAACCCAGCAAATGAGAAAACCCAACCACTTGCACCTAAAACATAAGTAGTTGAACCAATTAATTTTCCAATTATACAATATGGAATAGCTGAAAAAACTGCAAATACTAAAAAAAAAAAATGTTAAAAAGATTTCGCATAGGTTCTTTCTTTACAACATACAATTCAAAATCACACCAGTATAAACAGTACCATTATGTCTTTCAAATTGAGATAATGGAGTAATTAAAGCTAATATGTTGAATAATAAATGAAATATTGATAAATGACCTAATGGATATAAAGATAATCTATTCACTAAAGAAAGATGTTAATATACCTCACATGCAAAATAATGAGTATAACTCACAATCCAAATCAAACAAGCTTTGTGGAGATAATGCAATATATTCATTGATTCCAAAAAGAATATTCAATAAAAACATAAACACCAAAAACACACAAAGACCTGAGGTTAATGCTGGTGGATATTTTCCTCCAATTGGGAAATATTTATAAATCCAGTCGTAATCAGTAGATTGTGAAACCATTGCGTAATAAGTTTTATCAATGGTTATTGCTCTGTTTATATTTTATTGTTTATTGTTTATTGATGCAGATTCCGACGAAAAGATGAAGATTTTACTGGTTAGGGACACATTAAGTCTTTGAATAATTAAAAGAATTAATTGAATTTAATGTTTTAAAAAGATTTGTTTAGTGATCAATAACTACAAAAATGAATTGAATATAAAAGTACAATTATAATTACATGAATATAATTTTCAATATTACCAAATCCAGCCCATAAATCCCAATTAATTAATCTTTTTTTAATTAATTTCATTTCTCCTCTAAAAATTGAATAATTTGTTTCAATTTTTCAACTCCTTGACGTTCTTGTGGTATATTCTAAAAAATGTGTTAATTCATAGGATTTTAATTCTTCAAGTCATTATTGTATCATACCTCTTTAATTTCTTTAATTCCAATCAGGGCCAATTGATAATCTTTATTCAAATCATTCAAATTTTCTTCAAATTTATTAAAATCAGATTCATGTTCATTTATAATTTCCAATTCTTTTTCATCAATTTCAATTTTTTCCAAATCTTGAGATTTTTGAATTTGATCAATAATTTCATCATTTTTTTCATAAGTTTCTAAATATTCTTTTTTTAAACTTTCAATACCTTCTCTTCTTAATTGTGTTAATTTCGTAGTTTCAGCCTCCACTTGTTGATACAGTTTTCTAACTTGTTCTTGTAAAACAAAATCAAAAGGTTCAACTTCTAAAAAAAAAATTGTTAATATCATTTCTTTTCCAACCAATTACGAGTATGTCTCACCACTCATAGGATTTTCTAATAAATCCCTTAATAAAGTATTTTCATCATGAACATCATCTATATCTATTGAATACCTAGCTGATTCCAATACATCATATATAAAATCATTTAATAAAGAAGCAACTTTTGCCTTCATTGGATCAGAATCACCAGTGGGTAGATAAAGTTTTAATTTTGCTGTTGCTGCGCTTGAAATTGAATTGTGAATATGTTTAACATCGCCTAAACCAAGATGTACTTTACCATAACTCATCTTTGATAAATATCTTTGGTAATTTTTCTTTACAAATTAATTATTTAAATAAAATATTGTTTTTGTGTAATGTAAACAAATACGTGATTTTTATGTAATTTATTATGTAATCAATATTCTGATTATGTCATTGCTTAACTAATCCACCGGGTAACTGGTGTTCCCGATTTTTTTACTGGCGATAAAAGAACGTGAATTTTAACATAGAAACATAACTGAATTTATTGTTAAAACAAAAAGAATTGATTTATAATAAGAGTGGAAATGTATGATATTTGGGTTAATAAGGTGTCTTGTTCAAATGACTAACATATTTGTTTAGGGATTACGACGATTATTCTCCAAAATTCGCTCCTTTTTTTGGTTTTGCTGGGTGAGTTTTCCTCTCTCCCTTTGATAAATCTTCTTATCAAAAATTATTAACAATTGATTTATAGTTGTGCATTTGCCATGGTTTTAAGTTGTGCTGGTGCAGCCATTGGTACTGCTAAATCTGGTATTGGTATTTCTGGTATTGGTACTTTTAAACCAGAATTAATTATGAAATCTTTAATACCTGTTGTTATGAGTGGTATTTTATCTGTTTATGGATTAGTTGTTGCAGTTTTAATTGCTGGTGGATTATCACCAACTGAACCATATACTTTATTTAATGGGTTTATGCACCTAGCTTGTGGATTAGCTGTTGGGTTTGCTTGTTTAGCTAGTGGTTATGCTATTGGTATTGTTGGTGATGAAGGTGTGCGGAAATATATGCATCAACCAAGATTAT